>JASSUY010022497.1:6565-18551 GCA_032466535.1 Forpus xanthops
GTGGGGCTCTGATCCATACAGGGACTGAACGTCTGCAAAATAAGAGCTTACAAACAGGCCACGCTTAGGCAGTGCTGACCCCGAGCAAGATTTGGATCAGAATAACAATGATTTTGTTACAAGGCAAGCTCCACATTAAAAATGCAGCCTTGCTCCTTATATTACATATGTGTAGCAGGAATTTCCCTTAGGATAGTTCTGGTTGGAGGTCACCCCTCACCACAACCACATCAACACATCCAGAAGTTTGCAGCCTGTGCTTAGTACTTGCTTTTAAGGTCTCAACTGGAAGTTCAGCCTATACAAGGTCATTCAAGGTCTATGGTGCCTCTCTGAAAGAATGATGTGTTATATTACCTGAGCTGTGAGGAATAAGTCTTGGCACAGAACTGCTGCAGAAAAGCCTCTGCATGATGAGGGACAGTGGGATGTCCCAGGAATACAGGGTGCTGTCAACTGTGGCTTAAGACAGAGAATGTGCATGGCTTACTGCCACACCAAGAATATTTCTACCACAGAGAAGTGAGATTGAACCTTCTGAGGTTCATGACTGAGACCATTCAGAGGATGCTTTTGAGGTAAAACACTGGCATTGTGCCTGATGTCTCCTCTCAGAGACATGCAGCAGGTCACTGAAGCTGGCTGTGCACACATAAGTGAGTACAAACGAGAGGCAAACTGTAACAGCAGTGTCCTTGGTCACCATATGTTGGGTAACTTGCTCAGGGAGGAGGTCTTTCGTAGCATGTCTGAGCTCTTGGAGTATTATCATGTGCTGGCTTGTTCATCCAAATCCAGACAGAGCAGGGAACTTCATTCTTGTTTTAGTATCCTTCCTTACAAGCAAAGCTCTGCATCTTCATTCCCCAGGACGGTAACTAATGGCATCGCTGATCATCCTCAGTGTCTGCATGTCAGGTCCAACCAGCATGCCTTTGATGGGACATTTTGCAAAAGAGGCACCTCTGCAAAGTACCAGGCTTTCAAGAATAATTATTCTTTGGTTATTTTTCATACAGCTTCCTGTATCTTGTGACACCATGTTAGAAAGTGGGAATGAACATTATGCTGCTCAGCTTTTCTCCCTTTCAGCAAACACTGATTGTTTTTTTGTTGCTTCTCTCCTGTCTTGGCATGTTTATTTCTCATATATATTTGTGATAGACTTTAGTACCAGTGAAAGAAGCCAGACTGACAACCAGCCCAGGGGAATCTGTCTCGTGCTTGGTAGAAAGCACAGCAGCAAAGGCAAAATCTTTTCCCCTCACAGCCTGTCCCATCTGGACCTGGGGTCTCCCTCTTGAAACCAAGGTACTACTGCATGAAAACGTGAGAGAAAACATGAAAAACACCCCAAACAGATCCTATTGTCAAAGCATAAAGCAAACTTCTCTAAAACCAAGGGAGCAGGCTGGCTTACGCCAGCTCTGCATCCTGTCCCCAGCTTGGCTGCATTAGTGACTAATCCTTGAAAAGACCCAGGTAGGGGTCGATAAGCAAATGTTATTCCCCCAGAGTGCAGGAGGGAAATTGAGCCTTTGTGACTCATTCAGCCCTCAGCCTCACTGTTGAGATTGCAGATTGCGGAGATTTCTGTGATGGAAATGCTTCAGCAGAGTATCACAAGCAGGGCACTTAAATGCAGGTTTTGGCCCCCAGGTAAATGGTCTGATTGGAAGCCAAGTGGAGCTGCAGTATGAAATTGCTATTCAGCTCTGCCTCATGCAGGCTGGATGTTGCGCAGCTAATGAACCAGGACTCGCATCAGCAAGGATAAAATCCGACTTTGCAGCAATAATCCCCTCCCTAGCACACCCCTGGGGCAGCCTGACCCCATCCATTGAATTGTCCCCTTCCAGCATGGCCAGGAGGGGCCATGGCACTGGTAACCTGGTGAGGACATGGAGCTGTGTGTGTCCAATGATGCAGCTGGATCCATGGGGCTGTTGGAGACAGTGCTGTGCAGGCAAAATAAACGGTGCTCATGTCAATACAGAAAAGTTTCCAGCTGAGCCAGGGAGCCCTGGGAGGGAATCGAGTTGCTCAGAAATGTTAGAGCTTTAGCGACCTCCATCCTGTTTGCCCTCTTCTATTTGACTCACATGTGGGCAGAGTTCAAGCTGTCCTATGTATCATTCACCAGGGAATTTCCTGACTCTTCAGCTGCATCTTGTATCTGAATGACACATTAGACTTTCTAAAAGCTATTAAAGCTGCGGGAAAGACATTACCTTATCAGGCTACAACTGCAAGCTCTAAATCCATGAGGGCATTTTGATGGGCTTACACTGGGTGCCATTCAGACAAGCAGGGCACGTCTCTGGGCTCCCTATGCCTAAGTACTGCTGTGATTTGCCTGTGTTGATAGTGTGTAAGGGTCTTGCAGAGGCAGACAGCGAGTACAGAGTAAGGGGAAGATATCTTTGTATACATGGTGATGGATGGTGTCTGTAAATGAGTAATATGCCCTGCAGTAGGGCTGTGCTTTCTGAACTGGGGAAGTGGAGATATTTTGTGTGTCCATTGGACACACGTGGTTACAGTGCATACGTGTGCTTTTTGTATGAACTCATGTTTAATGCTATTGTATGCTTGCAATGTGCTGAATATGCTTATACATTTTGTGAGAGTGTGAGTGCAGTACAGGCTGCCTGCCAACTGTGCTGATGAGCACAAATTACGTGTGCTCATGGTCAGAGCATAGAGGCATTGCATCTGTGTATACAGGTGTAATGGCTGCTTCTGTACAGTTAGGGTCTGTGTTTGTATGTATTCCTGGGGTGTACAGGCATCCTGCCTGTGTGTGCCTTCTGCCCCAGTAAATTACTCTTTGCATGTATAATGCTCTGTGTACTCAAACAAACTGAGCTCTCTTTCCCTGCACTGTGTGCTCTTCCCTGTGGGCTGTTCATGCCCCCTCCCGTCTCCCTCTCATTTTCAACCACTTCTGCCCTGTGCCTGAGTGGGAAACACTGAACAAATGGTGGAAGAGCACAGCAGTCTTCTGGCACTGGAAAGATCCTGTATGTTTTTGTGTTTTTGCCAGCTGCAGCAACTTTCAATGACTACTGTGCAGGATGTAACCCAGAGAGGCTGCAGCATGGCTGGAGGTTACAGCATGGAGCTGGGGATCAGCACCCACTACACCCTTTGGCCTCATCTCCAGACTTGCATTGCAAAGATTTCTGTCCCTACTGTGTGCAATGGAGAAAGATGACTTGGGTAGGCATGGGTCTGTAATGCCCCATCTTTGAGTTAATTAACTACCCTCCATAAGGAAACACAGTCTTGATTCTGCTTGCACTTCACAGACCTGAATCTGCACTTGTTGATGGTGTAAATCGCACCACAGGATGTCAGGACTTTGTGCAGGACTGGGACCAGGTCACTGCAAGTGTGCAGGATTCTGAATCTTCTGGGAGTTATTACCAGTGAGCTAAGCTTGTGGCATGATCAATCTCTGACCATGGGCTGGCCCTCAGGCCAGGTCAGCCTGGGCACTTCCTGATGGAAGGGGCCAATCCTGAGCACAAAATTAGTTTCTGTGGTAAAATCACCCAAGGGAGAAGATTGCCAATAATAACTACACTTCCTGGCCAAAGGCATTTCTTTTAGTAAAGCACATTTTCTCAGTCCACTGCAGAAGTCAAATGCCAAGAGGAGATGGAGCTCATCTCCAAGTGTTCATTGCCTGCTGCAAGGCAGGATTGTCTTCATCCCAGACAGGTATGCATTTAACTTCAATGTAGATGCCTCAAGAAATGAAGATTTCACCTCTACCTCACACAACCTGTCCTAGCACCTCATTATTCTTAGTGTTAGAGGTTTCCTAACATCTAATCTGAACCTCCCTCCTGGGCCAGGGCTTCTTGTCACATCCCCAGTGTCCACAGAGAATTCCTTTCTGATTTGAAACAGCTTTTCAAATATCTAAAAGTTATGCTCCTGTCTTGGGCTTCTCTTTTCAAGACGAAAAAGCCCCAGTGTCTTTGATCTTTCCTTACATTGTTTTCACTGCTTTCCTCTGGACAGCTGCCAGAAGGTCCATCTGTCTCCTGAAATATCACGCACATCTTGGACACAATTTTGCTCATATCTGGAAGCCCAGATTTCTGGACCATTGCATCTGTTTCAAATTCAGGTCACATTCACAGCAGTTGAGGTTTGCAGAAATGACTGGTAGAGGTGAGCAGAGAAATGTCCTGTGAGAAAACCTGAGCCTGTGGCACCTGGGTGCCTTTTCTCCCCCCAGTCCAGCAGGAGAGCTCAACAGATGGGAATTATTCATGCGGTGCGCTGCTGGTTCCCAAGCACGTGGAACTGCTCTGAGTGCTGCTGAATTTCATTCCCAATTCACCATTGTGGTCAGGGCAAGCTCTCAGCATCCTGTCTGGCACATCTCCAACCTCTCCAGCAGACAGAAAGGGACCTGCGTGGTGGAAGCACCCATGGCCTCAGGAGGCTTTGGGACTCAGCGCCCAGCTGTCAGTCAGCAAACTTCAGTGAGGGTGAATATCCTTTTACCACTTATGAATAGAATATCACTTATCCAGTGGATATTCTAAAACATTTGACTGCCTGCTCCAGGAAAGGGATCTGAGATGCCGTGATGAGAAGTTAGGGATGTGATTTTCAAGGGATGCACATTCATGGTTTCTTGCCAAGATGCATTTTCGTACCACATCCTCGGCAGGAGAATCCAGAAGCCACAAAATCCTTGTTAAATACAAAGAAGTGCTGTCTGTACTGTTTTCTTTTGAAGTATGAAAGATGAGAAAAGCCTCTGGCTCATGAATTCCAGCCGGACCAGAAAAGCCACAGTCATGGCACAGGCCTGCGCCTTCCCAGTGTATTGCTTACTCATGGTTTGCGTCTTCTCCATGGGAAGCGGGGTCACCTTGCTACAGCAGCTCTGGGAGCCCTTGCCCACCCATTAGCAGACCAGCAGATGCTTCAATGACATGTTTCTGTCAATGGCAGGAAAACAGCTTTAGTGAAAACTTCAGAATCAGCAATTTTACCCTTTGTCAGTAAGGTGCTGAGAGGTTTTTTTTTTATTATTATTATTTGTTTGTTTGTTCTCCTCATTCATAGAGATTTTTTATTTTTTCTTTAATGAGAGGGGGAAAGAAAGTGAATGAATGAAAATCCATTAAATATAACAGGTAGCTTTAATGTTTATGCCATGTCTAACTGCCTGATCCTGCCATTACTTTCCTCTGCATTCTCCTGTACCTGCAATTCAGGAAAATTGCCTCCCAAATTGCCATCTTTAGTTTGAGATCCACGTACAACTTGGCTGTAAGCAGCGGATGGAAATGAAATGGACTAAAAATTTAATCCAGCCAGGATTTCCTTGCTTTTTTCAATAGTCCTTGTTGTCAAACCGCAAGTCCGGCTTATTAAAGGTCATGAATATACGAGAATGAGACAGGGAGAATTACAGAAACCGACATCTTTAACGGTGCAACTAAATTAAAAACATAAATTGATCTTTGGTTGCATCTACACATTTGCCTCTGTGTACAGGCAGAGAGACCTGTACAAAGTTGTGTTTGTTTCAGTGACATGCACATGCAGAAACCTTTGGCAGAAAGCTTCGACATTCAAGCTGCACTGAGATTTGCCCTCAGAACAGGCTAAAATCCCTCTGCTTCACACTTAAGTGATTGGATTTCATCCCCTAATTTGACCTAATGGTCTCCAGAAATTAATGAATATTTCCATGTAGGTTTTGTTGTGTTTTGTTTTCCAAGTGAAGTACACTTCCATCACCCACCCTTCCCTAAGGAGGTTGTTAAAAATTACCCTTTTTGGAAATATGGTCCTAGTTATTCCCCCTTTATTAGGGATTTTCTAGCTAAACCACCACTGTCCTAGTTTCCAGTAAACTTACAACTTCACACACAGATGCACACCCTAATGTCTCGGCTATTAAACTGGTTCTCAGATCATCTGCACTGAGTTCTTCAGTTCCCAAAGGACAACCTCTTGCCTCTAACTCTCTTTCTCTTTCTTTTCCCCTTCTCTCCTTTTCTCAGCCTCCTTTCAGTAATCACTTATTTTTAGGACCATTAATTTGAAGGTTCCAAAACTCAAAAGCATAAAAAATAAATGTGAAAAGAACAAAAGTCCTCATTGCTTTGGAGAGTGGTGGTGAGCCTGGGGAGAGATGAAGAATAGAGATGAAACAGAAGAAAAGAGCAAATCTGTGGAAGAATGGTTCTGTGGAGAATCATTAACTGTCCGTATATCATCACTGGGTCAGGATGTTCCTGTTTCACAAATTGCTGACAGAAGGATTGTCTTTTTCTTCTTATTCATTCAGCTATCCACTGTTGACCATCTTTGGGAGTGGGATGTAGGGTCTTTGGTCTTACCTAGCTGTGCTAAGAGCTGGACCCAGGGTGTTGAGCTCCATAAAGACATTTGTGCCTGAAGTCATAGCATTTACCTGCATGTTTCTAGCTAAGGATCCCATTCTAGGGCCATGCTTGATATCAGCATGATCTTAGGGACATACCTCTGGATCCATAGTCCTCTGGGGTCTGAATCATGTGCTGGAGCTGACTCTCTCTCTATGAGCAAGGGGACACTGGGTTTCCTAACAGCAAAAGCAGCGTTGATGGAGAATCCGGTGTGCCAGCCACCAATTGCCAGCATCAACAGCAATCCCACTATGGACAAGAGCATGCATTGCTGGATGATGCTGCCCACTGCCTTGTCCCATTTCTGCTTGCTACCACATCATGTCCCTATTGAAGGGACAGGCATAATAAATATTCATAATACACTTATGGGTCTATTAAAAGCTACATTTTTTTTTTCTCTAAGGTAGGTTCATCTATTCTGATTATGCTAAGGGCCTACCAACTCACTCTCTCTAAATATGCCATCGCCCTAGTGATAAATGCAGCTGCTGGAGTGGGTCCTTTCTGGCGTTAATCAAACGCTTTAATGAAGTCAGTGTGCTGTTCATATGCATTTAAAATGCTTGGTCCCAGCCTGAAGAGGCACAGTACCTCTGTAGCTCTTGTGCTTCTACACCAGAGGTAAATAAAGCACTTAAGGCCTGTGCTGGGGAGGATTGAATATCTATTTATTGCTACTCATCCTTTAGGCACCTCCCAGCCTTTTAATTAAAAGTATAATTAGTACTTCAGTGCCTCTGCTCACAGGGTGACATGGTCTAGTGTGAGGTGTCCCTGCCCATGACAGGGGATTAGAACTGGAGGATCTTGAGGTCCTTTCTAACCCAAATTATTCTATGATTCTATGATTACACAGGAAAATGACACAGACAGGTTCTGATGGCTATTTGTACTCTTTCATTCCTTTTGTGTGTGACAAACTGGCGCACTGACTCCAGCTTCCCAGCTTCCCTTCCAGACCATTGTCTTCCCAGCAAGGAAAGGACACTGGCCAGAGTGAGGGAGCCAAGAGGGAGCTGTGTGAGCAATCAGGGAAGCATGTTAGCATGGTGAGAAGGTGGCATCATGCACGTACAGGTCCTTTACACACGTATGCATGATCTTGTACCGTGGGTGGGGCTGGAGAATTGTGGACTTGCAGGAGTGAAGACAGAAGGAAGGGTTTCCCTGGGGAATCATAATGTTGGAGGGTGATGCTTGGCTTCAGAAGGACTGTAAGATCTCTGGTGCAGTCACTGATACAGTCAGTAGCTTGCACATGTGAATAAAGAAGGAACCGAGAGGTGAAATGAACGACGAGGGGTCTGTGAAGAATGCTATCCAGAAACTCTATAAAGCTTGGGCAACATAAGGGATAAGTAAAACTTCAGCTTGATGCGCTCACATCTCTGATGGACACAAGAACCTGGTACCTAGGCTCCTGAGGGAGCCCAGAGAGCTATTTCTCCTACCCTGACGTAGACACTGACATTTGGTCAGCTGAATTGCTCTCTACTTGGTTTCATAAACATAAATATCTGCTGTGTGACTGTACGTGAGCTGGGTGTATGTACATCCATTGTGGAATTTGATTTTCCAATGAACCCTCACCTCCATTGACAGTATTGTCTGTGGCTCAGTGTAAACACACAGGGCTCTAGACCTGCTTGGGACCTGTGCCGTGCCTTTGGGCTCCATGCTGGCCCAGAAAAATGGGTATCCTGTAGGTCCTGCTCTACATTTAGAAGTACTGGTTATCTTGAGGTATCTTAGATGGCACTAAATGTCTATGGGAAGGCAACTGAACAGAACAATAGTTCACAGAGATCTCAAATTGCCAAGATAATGCCTCATGCAAGCACCTGAGCTCTGGTGACTGACATTCTCTGAAGGTATTATCTGTCCCTGACTGTGAATCTCCATGTGAAGAGCTGGAAGGGCAGTGCAAGCTCTTTCATACATCCAGGTAACAAAAATTACATTTTGTGGATTCTGTGTGTGGATCTTTGTGGGTGGGTTGCAGACAAGTAACTCCCTAGGACCAAAACAAGACCTATCAACAAATTTCATGTAGGCTGCAAAATAACAGTGCAAATATCATGACCAAGTACACCCCAAAACAAATACTCATGGGAAGCAGTGCGACTTCCCATTCCCTGAGTATCTTGCATTTACTAATTTCACATCCATTTCGGAAAAGGAAGATACAGTTCTTAGTTGGAGAGCTGAGCTGGATGTCAAATTGTGTTTTGTACATGACCACAAGTGAATATGGTCAAACTCTGCATGAACACTTTAAAGGACACTGACTGCTCTCCTGTTCTTTCTCATATCTAATCTTTCTTTTCTTTTTCTTTAGATTTATAATCTGTTCTTTGTGCCATTTTGTCCCTCCTCCCATTGTTCCTGCCTTCCCTCTTCTTTTTGTCTTTCCCCCTTCTCATCTTCATTGATGGGAACCTCATTCACTGTTTCTCAAACATGACATCAGCTGAAAAACTGGCACTGTGAAAGGACTGGAGAGATGAATGAATCCCTATCTCAAGAGTCCAGGAGTCTTCTCCTGGAGAAACAGATTCAGAAATACACAATATTTAAGGAGTTCTCTAACCATTAAATATTATATATTAGTTCTGAATCTATGCCAGTAACCTGTGTTTGGTTAAAATACCTCTTCTAGGATGACACCTTCTGAGATCTTGTGACCTGAAGACATCAGAAGATAGAAGCTTGCATGTTTTTCTTCAGTGTTTTCTCTGGTCATATTTGGAATTAAAAATTGGGATGTATTTTTAAACTTGATTTTGACTTTAGATTCTTCTGAAGCGTGACACCAGTCCCTGCCATGCCTTTCTCACTCCGTTGAACAGCTCCTAAAGATCTGTTAGTAACTAACAGGAGTATTATCCCCACTAAGGTGTGTATGTGCTGTTACAGCATGCCTCTTGATTGTGTTTTCACTAATGTGAAGAGGCTGAGGGCAAGACTCAGACCACCTGCTTCAGTAGGTAATAAGGAAAGTAAACAGATTTCATGCCCTTAAACTGGAGTCAGCAATTAGATAACTTGGACTCTTGCTTACCTACCCTTGGAGAGAAATTCAGCTCCTTGTGCCAAAGGAGGCATTCAGCCCTCATCTTCTGTGCCCGGCCCCAAGCTCCCAAGAGAGGGGTATTTGCTCTGTCCTACCATGGTAATTTTTGTATGTACTGTTGCAGAAGCAGTTTCACAGTCATTCCCTACTCGTGCTCTTGTTTCTACTCATTAGTACCTTGCATCTGGTTTCTCTAATTTCAATATATAAAAAATTATGCATTTCTCTACTTATTGTGTAAATATTAGACAATGAATCTGCCATTAAAAAAGGGAACTGTTTGCCCCTTACAAACTCTCTGCTTTCTAGAGACAGCACGTTGCGCTGGCAATACTTCCTACACACCATGGCTAAAGATATCCAACTCACTTCTTCCTGCAAGAAGACACTGTCCAGCTCTGAATAGATGTCCTGTTCTTATAAACACAGGTCATCTTGCTAATCTTTGTTAAAAAAATAACTTCATTAACAGCAATTTTAGTTTTCCTTCCAGATTATGGATGACAAGACACAGTCATGCCAGACTTCCTACCAGCTCCTGCAGACCTTGCCTCCTCAGAAACATCCTCGTCTGCCCTTGATGCCTCATAAACAACCGCTTCTTAGCACATCGCTTAGCAGTTCCTAATCCATTTAAGGAGTGTTTCATGGACATTGCATCACACTAATTTTTAATCAAACTGTCATGAACTGCAAAGTCAAAGCTCTATAAAAGTCTAAATATATTATAGCTGGGTAGTCACCTCTATCATACCAACTTTTTATATCATCAAACAGTATTTGATAAGTCCTACTTTTTATTTGTCTGTGTTAACTGGCTCTAATTATGTTCCCATGAGTTAATTCTGTTGATTGACTCCTATATTTTTTTTTTTCATTACTGTGACGAGATTATGTCAGACTTGAGACTTTAGAGCTGCTTGGGTCAGACCACTTTCTCTTTTCTGATACTGGCACATAGTGAGAGCTCTCCAGCTCCTCTGGAATTTCCCTAGTGCTCCAGGAGTTATTCAAGACTCATGTCAAAGGGTCAGAAATTTCCTCAGACAGTTCTAGGAAGACGCTTGGCTGCAAGTTTGCAGATTCTGTTCGTATAAAATGTGTTTATCCCTAGAAGAAGTTGCTTAACTTCCTTCTTGGTTGCTAGTAGAGTGGAAAGTATTTCAACATCCTTGTGGATATAAACACATCCTCTTCTTTCTTTCCAAACTCAGAGCAAACCTATTTATTGAACATTTCTGCTGTCTCTAAATAATTGTTCACATTTTTTCTGACCTCACGTGGTTGGCCCATGACATCGTTGGCATTTCTTTTCTTCCTAATTAGCCTAGAAAACTCCTTCCTGTTCAGTAATTTTGATCTTTCCTTGCCATCTTTATCTTCTCCTTTCCATTTTCTGCACTTCCTATCTTAAAATTTACACTGATTTGCAGTTCTGCTTGATGTACTTGTTTGACTTTGCTATTTTAGAGCTAATTGCTACCTTCATGTCAACATTAAACTAAAATGTGTGTTTGGCTAAAATTGTCCTGATCTTTTTCTTATTAAATCATTGCTTTTAGGCCTTTATAAACTCCCATTAAAGCTCCTCTGATCCATAGACAAGCATACATACATGTGTATTATACGTATGTGTGTATATATATATAAAAATAAGTATATATAAATATATATGTATAATATATATAATTATATGTATATATATAAGTATATATAAATAAATATATGTATTTATACATATTTTTCCCCTGCTCAGTTAAGCTCATACTTTCACTCAGCCTTGGGAAATGGTTTTCTGAAGTCACAGCACACACCTTTCAAACAGAAATTGTTTTAGTTAGGTGTCATGAACAAGAGTCCAAGCAACAGAACCACTTGGATAGTTGATGTCTCTGAGCAGACACTTTGGTGTGCCCTCCAAGGGCTTTTGCACTCTGTAGAAACAGACGTAGCTGAACATGACTGTTCAGGAGGAGGAAAGTTGTCCACACATGATAGTAAAAAACCTGCCATGTTTTATTGCTTGTCCCACCTTCCTCAAAATGACCTCCAGGCTTACAGTAAGTCTTGAGTCTAATGCATTCCTATCTGGGTTATAGATATTTTGTAGCAGTTCTCAGGACATTTCTGCAGATAAGTAACATTTGCTCTGGACTGCAGTCATCCATTTAGAATTACAGAATCACAGAATCAACAAGGTTGGAAAAGACCTCTAAGACCATCAAGTCCAATCATTACCCAAGGACTGGCAAGTCCACCAGTAACCCATGCCACTGATGGCCTCATCTACATGTATTTTCAACACTTTAGGGACAGTGATTCCACCCCTGCGGTCGACAGCCTGTTCCTATGCTTGAGCACCCTTTCAGTGGGAAATTGATCCCAATATCCAATCTAAGCCTCCCCTGGTGCAGCTTGAGGCTATTGCCCTTCATCCTATTGCTTGTTACCTGGGGGAAGAGACTGACCACAACTCACTGCA
>JASSUY010022503.1:0-36928 GCA_032466535.1 Forpus xanthops
CGGCCGTCCCCTGAGCGGGGCTGGGGCCGAGCCGAGCTTCTTCCCGCCGCGGTGCTGCCCCGTGCGAGGTGAGAGCGGGCGGGCTGCGGGAGCTCGGCGGCAGGCGGCAGGCAGGGGCCACGCTCTGGCCCTCGGCCGCTGGCCCGGCCTTTCCGGTTTGTTCTGGCCTCTCTCACCCGCCTCCCGTCTCTCCGCAGGCATGGTCGGCGCGCTGTAGCAGGGCTGGGAGCCGCGGCGATGCCAGAGGAGGAATCGCGAGAGGAGAGCGCTTGAGCTGGCTTGAGGATACGTTCAGTGTGTGTGAAACGTGTATGTTACCGACAGTGGGGGCTTGGTGCTGCTGCTTCTGTAGCACCTAGAGCAACGAACAGAGGCTTGTTCTAGTCTCATCTTCATCGCTCCATTTGGGAAGAGTAGAGTCTCTTGTTCTGACTTGCACATACACCAAAGTCAGTTTTGCCAACTCTGGCTGTGTAGATTTCCCTGTTTGCTGTGTGTGTTGTCCCTTCTCCCATCCATCTTGTCGTGTAGGCTGCTTTCTCAGCTGGGGTTGTCCTCTGGCAAAGCTAAACTTTGATTGGAATGCCGTCTTGTGTAAGAAGCATGGGATGGGTGTCAGAAGGCATGTAACTGGAACGGCCAGGCTTTCAGAGCGTAACTCTTACTGTAGAAAACTGCAGACTGAAAAAAGAATGCTAGAATTAAACTGTGTCTGCAGCTTCTCATTTGTGCTTATGTGAATTCATTATGATACAGGACTTGCTTGTCACTAGATTCCTTTCCTAATCTTTAGTTGTGCCAGTGGATGACGTGGACTATGCTTGCATAATGGGAAGTTTGCTTTTTGATTACTACAGCTTATATATCTCAGTCCATAGTAGCCTGTTTTGAAGACACCACCCACTCTCTGCTTTTGGACCCTTGGACTTTTTAGTAGTAGTTACCACAGCAATATTTCAGTGTTTCTCAAGCGCAAACTTATTTCACTGGAACACAGATCAGCAGATGGTCACCACCATCACCCCCCTTCCTGCTTTACAAATGAGGAAACTAGGATTTTAAAAAAGGAGAAAACCCAAAATATGTCTTAAATTGAACACAGAAATCTGAAACAAATTATTTGACTTTGTAATCAGGTTTTATATATATCATCTAATACTCTGAACATGAAGTGTTTGTGGCAGTTGTAATACCTGGCTCCTCTGCAAATCAAGGTACAGTTTAACAGTGAGAATAGTCTGGTCAGTGTGCAGCCTGCAGCTGAAGAGTGTGGTCTCACTCCTTCACCATGGTTGCACATGGTTATGAGTTACTGCTGCTCTCTTTATAATGGATTAATGATTGGATGATTTCAGGGACAGTTGATCTAACAGTTTTAAGGGGAAGGCTTTTTGTCAGATGGAAGTTATTCCAGTGAGTGTTTGCTCTGGTATAAATGAGAGCTGTTTCTCCTTCTGCACTAATGTAAACCAGCTGTGGGTTAAGTATAATGTGAAACTGTACCTTGAGAAACCAAGTCTCATATTGGCCATTCAGAAAATCAGGGCTACATATAAAACTTCTGAAAAGTTTAGATTTTATAAGGAAAATAAAAAAAAAAAAGCCAGGTATGTGTAGGAAGCATGTGGTAAGGGTGGAGGGAGTATGAGCCTGTGAAGGAACTTTCCTGTCTTTCCAGAGTATTCTCGATTCACTTCATGTCACAGAGCTTCTGTGCTGAAAAATTGAACTCTCCTAAAGCCTTATTTAGACTTCAAGGGGCTGGTCCACCATGGGTACTCGGTGAGGCAGGAATCTTGAAAGGGAAATAATACTGTAATCTACTATAAAAGCCCAACTGAAGTTGTGTGGTGAAACCTTGATTCTGTTATGTTCCTCAGTCGTAGAGGAGTTTTGTTTCCTTGTAGTGTCCTGCCCTCCTCATGAAAACAATCCAAAAAGAAAATTGGAAGTGTCATGAGGTATCATTTTCACATTGACCTGGGGTTTTAGCAGTGTGGAGCTATTTGATCCAGCGAATCTTTTCTGCAGTTGCTCAGGTGGCAGCCTGCTGTGGTTCTGTTCCTGCAGGGTCTCTACTTCTTCAGCGGCTATTTTTAATAATGCCAGGCTAGATTCTTAATCACCTGAACTGTCTCAGGCACAAATCCTTTTCTCCTGCTTGCTTTGTATTTGATTCTATCCACGACTTCTCACTTTAGAGTTTCTATCTCTTAATTTTTGTTTAGACAGTCTCATTTATGTCCATTCTTACCTGTCATATGTCATGTCCTTCCATGTGCTGCTGCCCCACATGACCCCCATTTCTGCTTTGCTAAAACACACCTTTTCCATTTCTTGGCTGCTTCTTCCAGCTTCTTGGGACATGCAGAGTCTTCATGTCAGTTTATGCTTTTTTCTTACCAGATCATCGCTTATGAACTATCTTTGTTTTCCTCTGTCCTTTCTTTCCTTATTTTATTCTCTGGTTCTCCACTTACTCTTGTTCAAGGCTGTCCTTTCCTTGTTCATCAGGTTGTGGTGCTGAGAACACACACAAGATTCCTTGTGTTCTGTATGTGATATTGCATTCCATAATCTGGTTTAATGTTTTATTAGCTAGGCACTGAGGAGAGCTGGCTTGTTTGTGTTGCATGTGTGTTGTTTGGTCAGGTAAGAGCTGGGAGGGGTAATCTAAGAGAGGGTAAAAATAGAACTTTTAGTGTTGGCTTTTTGTAACAGGTCCCTGCAGAGTGTGAGCAAAGACTTGTAGTTTGATTTTGTGTGACACTTGTTGATCTGACTGAAAAGTAAATTGCTACTGAAAGACAGTTCTGCATTATCATAGAATCACGTAGAATGGTTTGGGTTGGAAGGGACCTTAAAGCTCATCCAGTTCCAGCTCCCTGACACAGGCAGGGGCAACTTCCACTGGACCACATTGCTCCAAGCCCTGTCCAGCCTTGTCTTGAACACTGCCAGGGATGGGGCAGCCACAGCTTCTCTGGGGATCATATGCCAGGGCCTCAGCACCCTCATAGGGAAGAATTTCGTCCTTTGGATTAGACATTAGTCTAAATCTCCCCTTTGTCAGATTAAAACCATTCCCCCGTGTCCTGTCTCTATCTGCCCTTGTCAAAAGCCACTCTTCAGATTTCTTGTCAGGTTCTTTAGGCACTGGAAGCTGCTCTAAGGTCTTCTCAGAGCAATCTGTTCTCCAAGCTGAACAACCCAAACTTTCTCAGCCTCTTCACAGGAGAGGTATCCCAGCCCTGAGAGCAGCTCTATGGCCCCTTCTCTGCACTTGTTCCAACAAGTCCACATCTCTCTTGTGCTGGAGGCTTCAGAGCTGGGTGCAGTTATAAAGTCCATTGTTGCTGCTGCAGGGTGCAGTGAGATGTGGGAGAGCAGTATTATCAGACTTCTTGAAACACAGACAAAATGTCTCTTCTTTTTCTTAGTCTTTTTTGCTTAGCTGAACTAGTTTGCTTGTGAACTCGTTTTGCTGTAATAAACTTAATTTACTCAGTTTGCTTGTGTTAGTGTTTCTTACATGCTTGGGCACTCAAAACTGGGAGAATCTTTATTCATCAACACAAAATAAATTGCACACTAGGTTCACACTCTGTCCTTTCATGAGTTTGAGAAAATTAATCTGCTGTTAATCTGACCACAGGTTTAGTTCGGGTTTTGTTGCTTTGTGGTTTTTTTTTTTTTTTTTTGTTTTTTTTTTTTTATTTTTATTTTGCTGAAACAGAACTGATTTTTTTTTCCATCTTACTCCTTTTATGTTTGCCTTTCCAAGACTTTTCATCTGTGATACTAAAACTCCTATGACTCTTGAGGGGTTTTTCTTTGGGCATCCTTTGGTATAATACCTGCTATTTATGTTATTTTAGGTATCAAGGGAGCTGGTATTGCTTTCCTTCCAGTGGTTCTGAAAGGTATTGCTTAATCTCAAGTGCCTTTTTATTGAATTTATGGTGCTTTTGTTGTATTTAAGGCATCCAGCATGTATTATGTTTGAAAGAAATCTGTATCTCTGCTCTGTTCCTCAGAGGTGTCATGAATGCTGAATGAATAGATTGCCTGATAAGTCTATATGAAGCAGTTGTGTGGATCACATTACTTGTAGAAAGAGGATTAAAAATGCTGTGGTCATTTATGAGTTGCTGTTTAAATCATGGAAGTGCTGCTCTAAACTGCAGTGTACCCAGACATGCTCACAGTTCCTGGATGCTTTCATATATGAATGATAGGTTGTTTTGTATTCTCTCACCAAATCAGTGAGAGGACAAACTGGTCATAGTCACAAGAGCGATAAGATAACCAAATAGATAACCCATGTTTTTATAGGACAACAAGAAATAAAACACAGCAACATAACTAAGCTTTTAATTTCTCTTGCTAAATCAAAGACAAGCTATAGCAGGCGATGCAGGTGCTGGCCAGTACACTGGTCCTGATTTTTAAACAGGAATTGAGTTACTTTGATTTCCTGGAATCCTGTCAGTTACATCAAAGTGGTAATCATTGTTATAGTTCAAGATTTAACTTACTGTTCAAAGTAACTGGAATTTATTATGGTTTAATATAGAATGAACATACAGATCTTGAGTTATTGTGTGATCATATGCATATATATATGTATATAAAATTTTCTTTTAACTTTTGCATGGTCAATATGATAATGATTGCACCCAAATATAAATGTAAATGTTAATTGTGAAGTAACAGGAAATATGCTGTATGCCCCTTCGAATCTATTAGCAAGATCCACTCTGCTGTTTGAAGGTACAAATGTTACCATTTTGCTACATGTGAGACATGGGAAATACCTTGTGTGGCCACTGGTGCAGTTTTAACAATGATAAAAGTGCTGAGAATCCTCTGTTTGTCTTGATCTCAGCTCTTGGAGAGTCAGAGGCAGTAGATGAAAGTTTCAAACCCTTTTTCTTTCCCCAAAGAAAACTAGGTCTAAGTAATTAATTCCACATCACTTGGTAATTTTGCTCTTAGGTTTCATCATGGTTACTGTTATTGAGTGCTGATATTGATCCTTTAACATCGATTTCCCAAATTTTCACACAAGCAGCAATCTGCAGCCTGCATTTGTTCAGATCAAGTATTAGCATTATGTGTTCGAATTCAGAAGATAATTGCATATCTTGCAAATTACCCAATGTCTGTTTCAGCTTGAAACATTTAGAAATCCATTTTAGTTTCTCGTAATTACAATGTTTTAGTCAGACAGCCATCTAAACTTAGGACAGCACTTTGGCAGTGATCTGCTTGTTTTTCTAAAATGAGCACAGTTTCTGTGGTTAAATTTTCCTTTCATTTAAATATAGATTTTAATCGGCGTAGGCCAAACTTTTCCAACCATGTTTAAAATTAGCTCAAGCCATATTTTGGAAAGTATGTTCTCCTAATGTGATTTAACTTATATAGAAAAATGTATGCAGAAATGGATGTTTTCAAGCTGATTAATGCTTATAAATTTATTTTTTATTTGCAAAAAGGTTTATAGACTGGATCAAATATGGCTTGACACTAGTAGTGTCTTTATAACAAATACCACTGAGAGCACTTGGTACTGTGCTTCTGAAATCTGAAAGGTAGCTGTGCAGAAAGAAACTATAAATTCCACGCATTGAGCAGCTAAGTTACAACATCAAGACAAAGTATAATGCTTGCTGTTCTTCCAGACTTCCATGCAAGTGTTGTTTTGGAGATTATTGATGTTTTCATTGGTTGTGTTGTACTTCTTTAGGCAGGGTATAGTTACTGTTTTCAGTTGGTAAGTTGAAGGTGTAAATAGATGCATAGCAAGTGTTGAGCTTTGTGCAGAGGATATTCAACATTGTGTGTATTCTGAAATAGAAGTGGGAACAAGTTTGATTTGAATCTCTCAGGTGGCTATTACAGCTTCCTGAATTAGTGCTAAACATTTGGTAGTTAGAGTTTCTAGAAATGTATTAAAAAAACCCAAACAAACAAAAAATCAAATGAAAAGTCCCTTCTGAACTGTTACAAATTTTGTATCCCAGTTTTTACCCAAAGGCAGGGAAAAAAAAGTCTTTGTTATGCCTGGAAAGTTTTGCAATTGGCAGAGAGTTCAAAGATCAAAGAAGTCAACCTGTCAGAAGATTTCGCTTCCAAGTAGACGGTTCCTACTGATCACAGGTCAGGTGAGATGCTTTCACAAAGTTGTAAGAGGGAGATGAGTTGTGTGGGTTTCCATTCTATGGAATGCAGTGTGTTTTGATGTGAGATGTGCTGGTTAGCATTGGCACACTGTTTCTGAAGATGTAGAAAATGATGTAAAAAAGAAATACTGTCATGGTTTGGACATGAGACTGTAAGAAATCTGACTTAGTTTTCAGATGCTTTATTTTATTATTTTGTTACTCAGATGCTAGAAAGACTAGGATCCCTCTAGGTTTTAACACTTAGTCTTGCAGTAATCATTTGTCTGTTCAGATGATCAATTCCCTTTTCTGTGAAGATCATGTTTGTTACTGTGATTTTAATCATCTGCCGTCATGCAATGAACATTGGTTTTGAGAAAGTTGATGCTATGGCAGTAGTAAGCAATAGCAAATTTATCAGTGACTGGTAAATCTTACCTTTTTCCCATTTTTTTTGCAGCTTGTGGTATTTTAAGAAACTTATATGGAACAAACACTTTTCAATTTCACTTAATGATTTTTCTCAACTAGGACTAATTCTTACGCAGAATTCATGTGGTACAATGGGAATTTCTCAAGCATTCATTTCACTGATGAATGTTACATGTGAATCAGTAGTTACATGTTTTGTGCTCATTGAAAAGCAACTTCTAACTCTTCTGGTATGATAAAGCCAGTAGACAGCAATGACCACGTGTTGATCTAAGGAAATCAACTTTGTTCAAAGTGAACCAAACTGCTAACTGGCTTCCAGCTTTCAGGCTATGCTCAGAGCTTGGAGCTTGTCCTTGGTTCTGCCGAGTAAAGATTGTGTATCAGCTGGAGTTGGGCGCCACGTGCTCTGGGGAGTTGTCACTAAGTACTTTAACAAAGCCAAGGAAAACTACAAAAGATTTCTCAAAGAGCGAAACAAGTGGAAGAAATACTTACCTATGAAGTCCCTGTTGGGTTTGGAGTGTGACTTTTTTGTTTTGTTTTAGTGCTCCAACCATGGAAGACCTCTTTCTTCTGAGTAGAACATTTCATGGGGTGTGAGGTGATATACTCCTGCCAAGGTTATTGAGCCAGAGTTTGTTAAGGAGAGACTAATCATATCCTTTCTGCCTCCTGATAGACAGTAGCTTTCTTCTGGTCTTCCCTCTTCAGTGTGAGAGCACCACTAAATGTCAGCCGAACTAGTGAATTTCCTTGAAAAGAAAACAGTTTTAGTGATTTCTCTCAAGGTCTCTTGCTCAGGTCAGTGGATTTGTCCTTAGGACATGTAAAAATGATGCTCTGCCAGTGTGTTAATTTTGTGTAATTCATCATCAGATAGTGGAAACAATGTTGTGGGAATTGGCATGCATTTCACGTTTGGAAAGGGGATGTTTGATTTGGTTTAATCTCTCTTAAATAATTGCAGACTGTTTAAGAAGATGGAATTTAATGTTCTGGGTACGTTTGATCTCTTTAAACTTTGAGGATAAATGTTTTAGAACAGGATTGGTATTACTGTGTTTTGTGCCGTCTCCATGAGATGGATAGATTTTGTGCTAGAGTTTCCTTACAAAAATAGTTGTGTGTCAATCTGATTTATAACAAGTGTTTTGCAAACTCATCTATTTCTAACCACTGAATGTGACAAAGGGTGTGTCTCTCAAAATCATGGCTTTGGTCAGAGAAGTGTGTTCTGCTATTAAAAACATCGGGTTTAAGTTTTCACTTGAATACTAAGCTTTAAATGAAATACTGACAGTTATCCGCTGTTTCCAGGGGTTGCATGGGTCTACTGCTCATTACAAAATGGATACTTCATTGTTGTGTCATAAATGATTGTATCTTTAGATCCAAATTTTCAGAATTTAATTAAACCATAAGCTTAAAAGGCTTAAAAGCTTTATTTCTGTAAAAACTTTCTTTGCAGAATGTTTTGGGGAGTTCTACTTCTATTGTAGTAAAGGTAGGCATTGTACTTACTGTCTCTCAGCCCTGTTCTGAAGAAAGAATCTTGCTCTCTTTCATAGATATTTATCTCTTTCCTAAATATTGAGAAGCATTTAATTTTGCACCTCTGTTGGATGCAGGATTAGATGTTGATCAGTGTCAGGTCCACCAAGCAATAAAAAAAAAATCCCACTTTAAGGCAATGCTTTAACTGTATAACACATCTTATTTAGGTTTTGACAGTGAGTAAAAGAGCTGTGTGTTTATCTTGTCTGCCATCTTAATAGTTTGTGAATGACAAATGCCTGCGAAGATGTCCTGTGTTAAACAGCTATATCTTTGTGTGTTGCCATTGTAGGTCATTGAAGGACCTTGAGAGATAACTGATCTACAAAATTGAGACAAAGGCTCTGTCGTTATGGGAGTATGGAAATTCTAGGTAGAGGCAAATAGGGCTTGAGTGATCACAATAGGGATATTGCTGAAGCGATTGTTGATAAAATGGGATACATATTCTCTGCTGTTCAGAGGGAAAATAGCTAAGATTGTTTTTCTTGTTAAAATAATTTGCAGTAGGCTAGTCTAGTGAAAAAGAATATGAGATGAGATGCAGAACACTTGTGTGTTAGAGTATCTGTGTAAATATACAAATAGCAGTTTTTAATTAGAGAAAGAACCCTATGGAAAATTTAAAGGGTTCAATAAGCTTTGATGGTCTCAGTTGCATGTTAGGAAGATTCGTTTTACATGTAGGCAGTGGCAAATAGAAGTGGTGATTATGGCTACTTTTTGTTCCTTTTTAACTTTATGTACGGCATCCATAAAAATCTTTTAAGACTGATACTGCACATATTGTCCATAGCTTTATCATGAGCACTGGGTGTGCAGAATTAAGTTTGTTTTCAGAACAAAAGGTATCATCATTGTAAGCAGAATGCTAGAATGAGTTTATATACTAGAAAGAAAGATTCTATTTCCTGTCTCTGTCACCTGTCATTATGTCTTGAAATGCAGAGTTAGCTGAAAAGTCATATTTAGGACAGGCTTTTGCTGAAGTTTATAGGCATGTCATTTATTCATGAACTTAAAATAAGCAAACTTTTCAATTTAGGGAGACTGGTAGCTTTGGATTTCAGTGCAAGATATTCGCTATGTATGGTATTAACACAGATGCTAATGTTTACTAGCAGCATCACAAAATGACATATTGGATAGGAGATACCCAAAAATGGGAAGTAGTAGTGGCACCATATTGTTGTACATAGAGTTCCACAGGCTGCTGAATATTTTAGAATGGAAGTTTTCAGCAGTACTGAAAATGATCCAACCTGCCAGAAGAGTAATGTTTTATGAATACTTATAATGTGACAGGAGGAGAGAGAAATTATCAGCAGGTATTTCTTCATCACTTAAAGACTGCTGTTACTGCTGTAGCTCTCCAGCCATTTAGCTAAGTGGTTTGCAGTTAATATATATTAGAGATTGTAGAGCAAGTGCATTTGTTTAGCCTCAATATGCTGTAAAGATCCTGTTTCACAGGGTTTTTGCATGTGGGACCTTAGCTCTTGTGCATGCAATGGGGGCAAGTCTTCCAGCTTCTAAGAATTTGGGATTTAGTGTTCATATGGAGGAATGCCCCCCCTGAGGAGCTGCATCTCGTTGTTCTTTTGAAAAAGTCTATGAATGATTTTAATGTTTAGAGTGAAGTTATCAAGACCTTTGTTTTCTGGCTTGGGAGATATTTGATACAGAGCCATCAGTCTCTTGTTCTTAATTATATGATTGTTTTCTTCTTAACGTCTCTCCCCTAAGCTGAACCTTCCTGAGAGCTTTCAGCTTTCTACCAGGCATGTACTGAAGAGCTAGAACATAAAAGTGAAGTTCATATTTGAATGAGATCTGGAGAGAAGCAAAGCTGTGGGCAAGTATTTTTCCAAATGTTAAGCTGCAGCCACATTAATAGTATTTCTACAAAAACATTACTGGGCTAATTTAAAGCAAAACTCTAGAACTGTTATATCCCACATGGCATGAAACATTCCTGCATTTTTTTTCCCTGGTGTATTAACTTCTTACACAGAAAGGAAATGAATTTTAGAAAGAATGTTATACATAAACCATTTGAGACATTCTCTGTTAAGGAAATACCAGCTGTCAGGAAAGATGCAGCCAATATTGAGTTATATTAAAAACATTGTAAAGGAAATATTTCTCAAGGAAAAGTGGATTAATTAAAACATTTTAACTATTTTTGCTCTGGAAGAAGGTTAAGGAAGTTCTATATAAGCCCCTTTTAAATGCAGGCATTATTAAGAGTCATGAATTTATTTTTCCAGAAGGAAGTTGACTTGGGTAAGTTGTGCCTTAATGTAGAATAAAGAAATTTTCTGACTAAAATATAACTAGCAGGAGGGCAGGGGGAAAGAGAGAAGAAAGACTTGGGAGTTATTATACTTTATTACCTTCAGATTCTATAAGCTGGTTTACATTGGTTCTTTTTGATGGACAGAATTTATATCAAAAGGAAATAGGTTACATTCTAGGATTTTCATAGTAACGTCTTTATTTGAAAATCAACTCTTTATGAGCAATTAATAGCAGTAGGAGGCATTATTTGACTTCTGTAGAGGAGAATAGTGAAGTGCACATAAATAGGTACCTGGATCAGGCATGTGAAACATTAAATATGATAGGATTTACACTTCCTGTAATTCACTCTAGCCTGCTGCCTTTAAGGTGTTGTACACTGAATACACAGATTTACTGTAGTGGTAAAAACCAGCAGCATTTGGGTTACCAGTTTGTTCTTTTCCCCATTAATTTGTTGGCACTCTCAGAGCTACCTGAAATGTAGCAAATACAGACACAATTATATCTGTGACCTTATAGGCAATGCTCCAGTTAGGTGACCAGGATGAAGGGGATGCTTAGATGTGATGTGACCTATTGAAATGCTGAGGTTTGGATTTTAGCATAACTAGTGTATATGGGAGTGTTAGGTCTTCGCCCGTTTTAAGACCCTGCCTTTTCATTTTAATTATTTTCTGGAAATTCATGAAGCTCAGAGTGTTTTGGTTTGTTCCTTGAAAACATTAAAGTTGCATTTCTCAAGTTCCATGATTGCTGTTAGAGATGAGCAGATGTTGTTCCCCCAAATTCTCTTCACACTAGGTGTACAATCTTTGACTTCATTAAAATACCACCAGAAATCCAAGTATCAAATGATATATGGGCTGAATTTTATAATGGCACTCATATCTCCACATTTGAACTGACAGTCTATAGTTTCATTAACACATTACCTCTTTTCCCCTTTAAAAAACTTGCTGTTCAGTATGGCTTGTATTTTAGGAATCCCTAAAAGATTTAAGGAGTTCTGTAGAATGTGTTTTATTTTGCATATACTTGATGTTGTACAGTGAATTGAATAAATGATAAAAGATGATGATCATCTGAAGGTTTAAATGCCATTGAAGAGCTGGATTTTGTTTTTTACTTGATAAGCAAGACATATAATGTAATTAACAGTAACTAATTTTGATCCTTGTATTGAATAGTAAGATTTCTAGTTGGGTACTTATAAAGAATGCAGAGCTTTCACAGCTGCAAGTGAAACGAATAGCAACTGTGCTTCTGATGTACTGCACAGTGGCAGATACTCTGAAAAACATTAGTCTGGAAACATTCCAGGTTAGGCAGGCACAATTCATATACTTTGATACAATGACTGGTAAATGACTGACATATACTTTCAGGTAGTAGTATAATGTGCATAATGTGGATAAAAAGAGCTAAAAATAAAGGGTTTTAATAGCTTATGCTAATTTTAGCAATGTACTATGAGAAGGGGAAAAAGCAATACAAAGTAAATTCTCCCTGTTAACCCTGTTGTCACAGCATGTGCATTGGGTGAGGCAGGGTTCCTGTTTGAAAAAACAACACGGCTAGGAGGGAACAGCCTTAATTCTTGTGTTTCATAACTTCTATATGTTTGATTGTGCAGCTTCAGCATTCCAAATACTTTTTGAGTGTGCTGTGAAGGTAACAATTCACTAATAGTGTGCTGGGTGATGCTGACTGCCCAGATCTTTTACTGGTGAACCTAGCAAACTGTAATCACACTGTGGATAACCTCTTACTGAAGATGATGTTCTCCCTCATGTAAATTCCAGTTGTGCAGTATTGGTCCTCAGCTTTTCAGGCTGAAACTAGCTATTGTATGTTAGATTTATCATAGAATAGTTTGGGTTGGAAAGGACCTTAAGATCATCTAGTTCCAGCCCCCTGCCATGGGCAGAATCCACCGAATCTCTTCATCAGTATGCTACGGTATGCTTTAGTAGCAATCTGTTTAATCGTATGCAAAGTGATAGATACTGTAGATCAATGCAGACTCCAAGGAGAAGTAACTACTCTGAGTTCCTGGTCATCAAGACCACTAATCATGTCAGGGCTAGAAAAGAAATGATCTGAGTATTCCAGGTTATTTCTGCAAAGCAGATTATGCAGTTTGCCTGAATTATATAGATCCTACTTTATGCTTATTACATAAATCTTTCTTTTGTTCAGAATGAAGTAGTTCTTTGTGTATCACGTATGCATGATTGAGCATGTGATTATTGTTCCAAGAAGAAGGAAGAGGAAAAGAATCTCTTTCTAATTTGTCAAGTCACATTCTGAGGTTTTCTTTATAGTCAAAACTGTGTTAGCCATCTAGGACCAGTCTGATGACTCTGCAATCAAGATGAAGAATGTTGATTGGAAAGCCTTCTGGGAAATTAATACTGAACCACTATGCATTGATTGACTTTCACTGTCTAATTAGTTATAGGCTTGCCCAGTCTTTGTTGGCTATCACAGTGAAGTTAAGCCAAAAAACGTACTTGAAGTTATTTGATCTAAGTGTATCTTCTTTTGTGATACTTAGAATAATACCAAGCCTATTTGATGAACTGGCAGACATCTTTACAGGTGAATAACTTGCAAGGATGCATTTTGATGAGGCACAAAGCTTGGATTTTTAATTTTATCCCATTTAATTTTATCTTATTTGATGGTCAATCAAGCTGTTGATTGGCAAAAATAAAGATATTACTACAAAGTATAATTCTGACCTGAATAATAGAAAGTGACTAAATTATATTATCAAAATATATAGCGACTTTAGCAAAATTGCAGGTTATAGATGTTCTTTAATAGGGCATCTTGCAGTTAAGTGAGCTGGTTTTTAACATATAGAAAAACCTACTTTTGGTGTAAAAGGGTCCGTTATGATATATGTTAATGTAATTTTCCGTCTATATGCTTGATATCTTTATCTGACAGTATAGAAGCTAGAGATGGAAAGTTATAAAGAGAAATGATTTGACTACAGTAAGAGTTATGGGACAATTGATAGATGAGTCCCATTAGCTGTGTTGTGTTGAACTGCAGCCAGCCATTTTGAAATGTTTTGAATCCTTAGCATTCCTGAACAACTGGAGAAGAATCCTCTTCTGATATTCCTTCCAAAAGTGTTTATTACTTATTTTTGTCATAGTTTGGTGTAAGAGTTTCAGTGAAGTATCAGGAAATGATTACATTTTTCCTTAGTGGCTAGTGCAGTTGAACTTCATTTAAAGCTTCAAATCTGTTACCATTAAAAAAGTTTGTGATTATGCTGTTAGAGTCTTTAGATCACTTTTAAATTTCTTATTTCCTTTAAAATACCTAAAATCCCACCAGTATAAGACATCAGCTATTACCTTAATTTTATTGGTTGAATAGAGAATCCCATAAGAGCAATCTTGTGCAGAGCTTGTTTTGCAAGTTATTCTTTGTTCTATTTATTACACTTGTGCTGATGCATTTCCATTTCCAAACCTCATCAAAGTTTCCAGTTTATCAACATTCTGAGATGCAGAAAGTGATCGGTCTGAGTGTCTTTGTGGTGTATGGTTTGAAGATAAGATGTGTCTGTAGCAGCTGCCAAACTGAAGCCTGAAGCAATGCCAGGACTTTTATGCCAGGAGTTTTTTGCTGAGTTTTCTAGAATGGCTTTCTTTATTTCTTGCTGTCACCATTAATCTCTTTCTTCTTTGCCACAATGGTACTTACTAAAAAAAAATCTGATGTCCTGAGAAACGCTTATCAAATAACTTCTCATTCTTTTTGTCTGTTATACACTTTTTGCATGCTGCAGGTTACTGTAGATTGCTCTGGAAAGCATTATGAACAAGTCATGGTTTAATATAACTAAGCGAAGAAGATCTTTCAGTTGTTGCTCATGTCTTGTAGTCTACGTGGATGTTTGGTGTTGCATCCTCTTACCCAAATGTGGGAGGAAGAGAGAAGAGAGATTAAAAAATATTGGAAGTTCATTGAACCTTTTTGTTCTGGAATTTATTTACCTTTTCCCAAATTAGTTTAATTATTTTGTTAGACCATGTTGCAACACAGAATTCTGAGACCTTATACACATTATACAAAGCTTTAAAATTGGAAACAGTTTTACCTGTTTTCTTCTTCTTATTTATTTTTGACAATGATTGGTATGAAATTGTCATCTTTGTCTTGACCTCATGTTCATACAGTCCTCACTGATTTGAGATCACCCATAATTCACAGGTGAAGATAATTCTCTTTAAAATAAGAGACACCTTCTCTATTCCTTTAGAAGTCTCATCAGCTTCAGGGGCCATAACTTCTTAGCTGAAAGTAGGTTGCGGAATCAGGGGTGTTGTTTGGAAAAGAAGGTTTTTTTCCTCTTTTGTGTCTTAGGAGGTATGTGAATTGTGAACTAAGGTAGTTTTAAGTGGCTGTTAGAGCAATTTAAACATACATTGTAACTAAGCCACCATAGGAAAATAATCTTGTTTCCTGAGGGAGGAAGGACAGAAGCACTTGTTATGTGCTATGCAGCCTGCTTTACTATAGGCTGTTTCTACTCTTGTGTAATGGTCTTATGCTATAAGAAGGGAGAGAACACAGGAAAATGTGGTTGTTAAACCACAAAAGAGGTTTCAAGAGCATGCCTAGTATCACAAACAGCGTCTCTCATTCTTGATTTTGCTTTCAGTTTGGGAGTGGCAGTTTAAAAAAAGATGATAAAAAATGTGACTTTCCTTTAAGTGATGGAAATCTTTGTCATTTCTGTAATGAAAATGTTCCCACTTTGAAATGCTTGCTTATTTTCACAAGTTTGGAGTGACTCTAAATTCAATGACTTCAAAACGTGCCTGTAGGTTTGAATTGGCCTTCTTGACACACACTTTGTTGTTAAATAAAACATTTTTATTGGCACAAACATATTTGCCTCACCTATTTTCATTTGCTAGTTGTGGGAACGGTAACATTAAAGTCCGTTTAAAATATACGAAGCAAGTTCTGGGGTCACTTCCCACCTGTTGTTTGTTTTGGTTTATACAAGAACAGTGAAAAGTCATGATGTTGATGAAGTTCTGTCATAGAAGTTGTGGTTCTGTATCCTGCAAGGTGTAGATTTACACATCTACAGGTTTGGCTGGCTGCTTCAGGCAAAACTTGGGACTTCTGAGATGGCAAACAGTGTTGGCAAGAAAGGTCACTTCTTAGCTTTAAAGTAACCTAGAGTACACTACTGCATTATGGAACAAAAGACTGTAAATACAGAAAATCTTTGATTAACTTCTCCCTTTCAAAGTGTCTTGACCTTTATTGAGTTCCCCTATCTGACATTTTTAGAAGACTTTTAGTATTATTTCCTTTCATTATAAAGGGTTTATTTGCGTATTTGCTCCCACATATTTCGTTGTCATCTTCTTTGCCATGTGATTTTTCTTCAGCTACAACGGCATCTGCATTTCATATCAGCAGGGTTACTGTAGTAGGGTAGTGATGTAGGCCTTTTAGATAAAATTCTACAGATGTATGTGTAAGTAGGTGTCATCTTGGTAAGCAAAAGAAAAATAAACGAGTGAAAAGGGGAAAGAATAGCAAAGCTGGGAAGTACTTACAAAAGCGTTTGAAAGTCATCATAATATATTCAAATTACTAGTAAATGACATAGGATTCACATCACATATCTTTCTATTTTTAGTTTTGAAATTGCTAGCTACATTTTCTATTTAAAGGTGATACGTTTAGACTTCATGTAAGTGAATCGTATTGCAGTTACTGTATAAAGTAGTGGTTGTTGGTTGTGCTTCTTATACTCTTAATCTTTGGGGGGGGGGGGAAGCCCTTTGTGCTTTGGAAGTATCTCAGATGTTTCATAATCTGAGATGGTGGTGAATAAATTAGGAAATGCAGGCAACAGGAATACTTATTTTTGTTTTGTTGGCCTAGACTTCTCCACCTGGCATCTTTCTTTTTCTTCTGGTGTTAGCAACATAGGCTGTATGAGATTACAAATAATTATTTTACAAGGAGTCATTACAGACTTGATCTTTTTACATGGCTGTTCATACTGGTTCTGCTGTCTCAGCTGGTAGCTCCCAGCTGTTCCTTAAAGGTTATGCCAGCAGTGCCTATTAATACGGCTTTGTCCTTCTTTTCCCCAGGTCCCGTCCTGCTGTTGCTGCAGCAGAATGGGAACTTTCTCCAGCAGTTGAAGGGTGATTAAATCTTAGTGTTCAGTGCCTTGGACAGCTGGCTAGCTCAACAGGATCTTCCTGACAACATATCAAGAACATCCCTTGCTCCATAATAACTGTCTGACCAAATCCCAGACACAAGAGCTAATTTTCTCCTACCAGCTTTCTTCCTCTAATTCTGTATTCCCTGAAACCTTTAAGTTGTTTTACACAAGGTGATATTTACAGCTCAGAAAGCTTTCTAGTAAAATAGCACATAAAATGGAACTTTTCCTTAGAACAAGATAGAGAATTTATACTTTTAAATTTTATTTTCAAGATTCCAGAAGAGGGTGCAGGGGCTTGGTAAGAATCACTGGTCATTTGCCTTTAAGAAGGTTACAGGATCCAGGAATCCTGTAGGAATCCTGTAGGATCCTGTAGGGGTGGAACTAGATGACCTTTGTTCCTTCCAACCCAAACCATCCTATGATTTTATTCAACTTGCTTCTGATTGACTACCTGCTACTGGTAGTTGAGTGAAACTGAGGGGGGGATTTGTATCTTTGTTCCTTGAATGGACAAGCTGTCTGGCTGCCTCAGTCCCTTTTGTTTGTGGGTTTGGATACTCAGAACAGCAAAGAAGGCTTTAAAGATTGCTGATAGAACAAAGGGATTAGGTCTGTTTATATAGAAGACAAGATCAGCCTGTTAATGAATGAGTAATGTTGAGAAGATATAAGCCCATGTCTTTTATGGCTTAAGATAAATGTTAACAGGGACTAAGAATAAATTTGCCGTCACTGCCTACTGCAGGCTTTCTTCCTGCACCTTCTTAAGAAGGACATGGTTCAGGATGCTGTTAGGGAAGATGACTGGGTGGACTACTGCTGATTCAGTTTGGCAATTTCTCTGGGTTTTCCACTGGTCATTTTGTTCTTCAACATCATCCAAGATAACAGAATCCCTTAGGTCAGGACACTGCAAATACTCATTCTGCATAAATGTTGTTCTGTTAAACACAAGTAGATCTGAGTTTATAGAATCCTTTCTTTCCTCAGCCTGGGCAGTTTTCCAGTTTTCTGAGGGCAGGCAGCCAAGCAAGCTCTCCTTCAGACAATTTCTTGTCTTTCTCCTTTTTCCAGAATGAAAATCCAAAAATATCAGCAATGGGGGCCAAAATAACAAAGGAAAAGTGGGTGTTGCCACTTCTTGCCAGGTTTTTTGTAAATATTCCTCTCCTCCCCTGTCCCAGAATAATAACAAAACTTCCCAAAGAATCCACAAAATAAACCAGACTCTTTTTCAGCCTCTGATCTAATCCAGAGTAGATGCCATAACAAAAGTGCGAGAGAATAAATACTGTAGAGGGTATACTTTTATCTGAATTTCAAGGTTTTATTCCACCTCTGTCAAGGTTGCAAGAAATTCTGGGGCATGTGCTAGGTCCCTGATGCTCTGCTGTTATTCTTGTTTCAAGGGTATTGATTTAGTTGTTGCAAGTTGCTTGTCTTTTACTTGATAGTGAGGAATCTTAATTGGGGTGTGAGTGTATGGATTCTGTAGCTGAGGACAGACTGGGGTGAAATACTGTTGTGGAGAACTAGAAAACTAGGGAATACAAGCTCTGGGGAGAGTGATCCTAGGCTACAGGTTCTCTGATTCATGCCTGCTTGTTCCTCCTCCAGCTTCAGTGACATAATCAGAAGCAGTAAGTAGGGTGAAGGGATGTGGTAGGAAACGAGACCCAGGAATAAGTGTTAAGCAGAGCAGAGGTGGGATTCAAAACCAAGGTTGCACTGACAGAATGAGTTAATACAACTGAAGGGCCAAAGACCACTGCTGGGAGGCAGGATCAGAAACTAAGACCAGACAAGAGGGACAGGAAGCAGGTTTTTAGAGCAATAATCAGGGTGTTATCTGCTGCTACAGAACAGCTGTTTGGGTCTCTTCTATACCAGATGCCTGTGACAAACACAGTGAGTTCACAAGGTCAGTTCATAGAATCAGAATGGTTTGGGTTGGAAAGGATCTTCAGATCATCGAGTTCCAGCTGCCTGCCATGGACTGGGACACATCACACTGAACCATGTCACCCAAGGCTCTGTGCAGCCTGGCCTTTAACACTGCCATTGATGGAGCATTCACAACTTCTTTGGGCAACCCATTCCAGTGCCTCACCACCCTTACAGTAAAGAAGTTTCTCCTTATATCTAACCTGAACTTCCCCTGTTGAAGTTTAAACCCATTTCCTCTTGTCCTGTCACTACAGTCTCTGATGAAGAGTCCCTCTCCAGCATCCTAGTAGGCCCCCTTCAGATACTGCAAGGCTGCTATGTCACTGAGAACCTCAGCCTTCTCCAAAATGAGGGTAGTCAGTTCTCGTTTCCTTCCAGAGAGGGTCCGCGTTATGTCTAGTCTGTCTTTTGTTACCTACAGAAGTCCTTCCTGTTATCTTTGACATCCCTGGCCAGACTCAATTCTAACTGGGCTTTAGCTTTCCTCGCCTGATCCCTAGCTTCCTGGACAATGTCCCTGTTTTCTTCCTAGGCTGCATGTTCTCACTTCCACCTTCTGTATTTTTCCTTCTAAGCTTCTTTTGTCTTTCTAAGTTTTCTGAGCAGCTCCTTATCCATCTTCCTAGCCTTCCTGCTCCATTTCCTTCTTGTTGGGATGCAATACTCCTGAGCTCAGAACAGGTGATCCTTGACTATCAGCCAGCATTCTTGGGCCCCCTTGAATTCTAGGGTTTCATACTATAGAACATAACTGAGCAGGTTCTTGAAGAGGCCAGTCTGCTCTCTTGAAGTCCAGGGCGGCGAGCTTGCTGCACGCTCTTCTCACTGCCCTGAGGATTTTGAACTCAACCATCTCATGATCTCTACAGCCAAGGCTGCCCTGGAGCATCACATTCCCCACCAGCCCCTCCCTGTTGGTGAGGACGAGGTCAAACATGGCACCTCTCCTTGTCAGCTCCTCTGTTACCTGCAGAAGGAAATTGTCTCTCATACAATCAAGGAACCTCCTGGGTTGCTTGTACCAGGCTGTACCGTCCCTCCAACAGATATCAGGGTGGTTGAAGTTCCCCATGAGAGCAAGGGCCTGCGAGCGTGAGGCTATTCCTGTCTGTCTACAGAACACTTCATCTACAGAGACCTCCTGATCAGGCAACCTGTACCAAACCCCCACAGTAATGTTCCCCATCGCAGTTCTCCCTTTGACCCTGACCCACAAACTATCAGTTGGCTCATGAGTTCTTTGAATGTTGGTGGCTGGCTGCAACTTGTCTGTCTTGAGTCACATGCACTGCTGTTTTCTAAAGGTCGTTCTTATCTTAGTTGAAATTCTTGAGGTTACAATGAATTCACTATTGTGAGAGTTTAAAAATAATTTACCCCCCAAAAGTTTTTTTCTATCATCAAGTCATTGAACTTAATCCTTTTCATAGGTGTGATAGGAAAGAATTTCTTCATCCGTTGATTTACTAGAGGAAGTTCTGCTGCCTTGGTTTATGCATTGAAACTCCATGAGATCGCTGCCTTTTGATGTGTCAGATCTACACGCTCGATGTGTATAATGTAATGACAGTATGAACTGTGCCATGACACACTCAGAGAGCTAACAGATCATTCCTTGAAACCATTTCTACCCATGTGAGTTGTGGTGGGACTTGTGACCTCCTTACAGTGGTTTTGAGGATCCTAATTGTGACCATTCTCCAAAGGGCAAGTATCTATGAAGTATTCCCTGTCAGTGACTGTCAGACTGGAATTCTCAAAGCAGAGGGAACAGCCACCCAAACCCAGACGTAGTCTGGAATCTGAGGACCATGTCTGTGTAAGAAAAGAGCTTCTCAGTTCCTGTGCTTCTGCTTCTATTTTGATTGCTAATAAAGTTTCTGTTGGTTTTTTTTTTGTGGGTTTGTTTTTTTTTTTTTTTCGGTATAAGTTTATTTATTTTGGAGAGTGCAAACGATAGAAAATTTGATTCATAAGCTCCAGGCGATGTCTCACTGGAAGGCTCTTGGAAAACCACACTTGTTCTAGAGACAAACACGATGTCATTTCAGTAGCAGAATCCCTTTGTTAGCCTCCTGGAAACAAATGTTTTGCATGAGGCTCAGTTTTTCTTGTTCTGAATCCATTCAAACAAATTACCCTGCAGACTCTTATTTGTGGTAAACTTGAGAAAGCTTTTTCTTGAGCCTTGTTCTGAATCAAGACTGAATATGAATGCTTTTTAGTGTGTGAACAGGTAAACGTATTAAATAGAGCGCTGTGCTTCAGTCTTCTGAGAGGCTCAGATCAGTGTCCTTCAGTGCTTCCAGCTGGTGTCTCCATCTGTTCCCTAAACTATTGTGCTGTCCATAAAAAAAGTACGTTGACCTGGAACAGCAAAGCAGCTTTCTTTTCTTTCTTTAATTAGGTGATGACTTAAGATATTCACAGACGAAAGAAGATCATTTGCTTAAGTAAAGCCAACTGACAGTAGAACCTCTCTTCATCTATAGGCATCTTTTTTCCCCTTCTGCGTCTGAACAATCCTAAGTGTTTGGTTTCTCTAGTGCAGAAGCAAAGATAGAAGACTAGCTCAGAGTGTCAGGGAGGAAACTAAGATATAGATCCAGATGACCTTGCTGAGACTTTGAAACATTTGCTTTCCAACTGATTGAGAACATAGTCATGAGAAGAATGTGCTTGGGAATTTTCCACCTGCCCATTTGACATCGGGCAAGAAAGAAACCATTCATTTCCCGACAGCATGTCTGAAAACTGGAAGTGGGATGGTTAGTGAATGTGCTTGGATTTTTGGCAATGGGATTCATAGTTTTTGAATGCTTGCAGTTGCCAGTTCTTGATGCAATACATTTTTTTTGATTCCACGAATAAAAAGATGCAACAGACAAATCTTGAGGGTGTCAGAGCATACTGTGCTCTGTTCTCTATTTTGTTCTGCCTCAAATAGCAGGATAAATTAAAGTATTTTGGGGCCTGTCCTCTTCCATCAAGCCTCTGGGAAAGAAAAAAGAAAGGGGGAGGGGCAGACTGAGCATGGAAAATTTGATGACATTGCTCATAGGTTTCCTTTTCATGTGAAATTTCCCTGAAATTTTCCCCATGACTCATTTCCTTCTTGATTCCTTTTTAAGTCCATAGTGGGGTCTGTTTTTCCCTTTTTTCTCTTCTTTTTTTTTTTCATATAAGACAAGCAGGTAGCTTTTTCCTGCCCAGTGTGAAGTGGACTTTGCAAAGTCATATATTCAAGTGTTGAAGTTATTCTTTTGTATTCCATAAGGACAGATGCTCTCTTTTCCCTAAATTCTCTTTGTAGCCCATGGGCAAAGACAGGAAGCAAGGAATACACTTCCAAAGAAAACGGATGTTAGTCAGAGCTGTATTGTGTGAGAGAAGAGGTGGTGGGAAGTAGGGTGTTTTATTTTAGCAGATGTCTATTGATGATTGCAAAGGTCTTGTCTTGATGAAAAGTTGATGAGGGAATTAGTTATGGTTTCATATCTTCTGACTTGCAATTTCAGTTCATGCTGATGTACACTCTTGCTGCTGGATACAGACTTTCCTAGAACTCGTTCTGTGAAATGCCACCTGCCATCTTCTTCAGTGGTAAAAGCAGCTTTATTTCTGGATCAGAAACTTACATGATTAATTCCTTTTTTATTGGAGAAACAAGAAATACTGTCCAGTATGAGACATGTAAAAGGCTGATGGAACTCCACAGTCCTTGACCAACCTGGAGTCATTTCCACTCATAAAATAAGGTCTATGGAATCCATAAATACTTTATTTACTATGAATAGATTTACTGTTACTAGTCTGACCAGACACTTGGATGTACTTAAAGCTCTGCAATGTAGCTTTTCTTATGTGGAAAAGAAAATCAAGACTGTCTGGGTTTTTCTAGTATCTGTAAGATAGGCTTAATTTTGTTGTAGAAATATCTACAAAGAATATGTTCTTCTAGTGCAACTAAAGTTTAGCATAACAATTCAATGCATCTGAAGCATCGCAAACCCTGGAAGATCTTGGCAGCACTTCTTGGAATATCTTACTCTATAAAGGTTTGTATGATCTGATCGCCAAAGTATCTGAATGTTCCTTGCAGTGAATTAAAGCCTGTCTTCTTTTCCTCTTCTTTCCTTACTCCCTTCCAGGGTTCAGATAAACCATATTGTTAACAAGACCTGGGACTTTTGAAAAAGCATATGATCTCCCTAGTGAAATTAATTAAATCATTTAGATTCTAAGTGATTGATTTGCTGCAAGATAAATCTGAAATACTAGAAATGAAATTGCCTACAGAGATGAATTCAGTTTTGATCTGTACATTGGTAGTATCTTTGATTTACATAAACACATACTACTTTTTACTGGCTGTTTCCTTTCTCCAAACTTATAAACAACCAAATGGAGAGCCTTGAATGAAGAATGTCACTTACTCTTTAGTTAGAAGCATACCTACCTGTCCTCCTCATAAGCAGAGCAGTCCTCCTAATGTTGAAAATTCCATGGTTAAACTTCTGTATTCTTTATGAAAAAGGAGCTTGTTTTATAGAGAATTTAAGCTGACTTATTAGCTAGTCTCTTCCTGTATCACTAATAGCATCATTTTTAGTTGGATTATTACATATGAATCAAGTTTGGGATACTTGAAAAGAAGTCTGAAGAACGAGCTGAAAACTGAAATCCAAAATAAGATTGAAGTAAAATAATAATAGGAAAAAATAGGAATATAAGTGCAAAAATTTTCCTTGCCTTAATGTACATTATGTCAGAGGAGCATGCAGATGCCGAGAGAAAGTAGCAATTCTGGCTTAGTTCCTCTATAAAATGAAGGGGGCTTTGACTCAGGAATAAGTAGATGTACTTAGGAACTAGATGATCTTAAGGTCCTTTCCAGCCCTAACTGTTCCATGATTCTGTTGCTGCTTAGCTTTGTTTTAGGTGTGTTTATACATTTCCAATGTAAACTGTGAATTCTTAGCTTGTTTTGCAGTATCAATGCATCTAAATACTAGTATTTGCTCTTAGGTGTTTATTCAACTGTATAGGAACCCTAAGCAAAAACTTGCTGCTATGTTTGATTTTTACAGTCCTATTTCTGTGTTCTTGTCTCTGAATGTACAAGTAGCTATAAGGAGTTGCTGGAAAGGCCAAATTCTTGTAAACTAGATGCACACTCAGCAAGTCCCTGGATAAACTAGGCAAAGTAAATTTCCTAGCTTGGTTGCTGTTTGCTGGTTTAAATTGGAAATAATTTGACTGGAAACAAATGTGGCTGTTCCTGAGTCAGGAAGGAAAATATCCATTGAATATAGTTGTCATGACAAAAGGAAGAAAATTCTTGGAATCAAAGTGACACTTAAAATGTTACCACTTTAATGAGTGTCTTAAGTAGTCTGTTATTAACAACTGGTAGCCTATTGTTAATGTATTGCATATGTAAAGAGTGTGTCTGTGGAAGGATGTTGGTATACTCATGGCATTAGTAATAGTTCATATCCTTGGGACTATTAGAGGGTAATAGATTAACCTCACAACATACTGAGTAAGGAAACCTTCTGTCTGATGTGTTAATCATCTGTAGATTGCTTCTTTAAATTTATAATGTCTTGTAAAAATCAAACCATCTAAGAGAAGGTTCTGGTGGTCATGGTGATGCTAGGCCAGTGTGCTTTTGGCCTGGAGTGGTCTTTGCATACATGTGATTATACAGAAAACAAGTTTGGTTGATCAAATTCAGGAATATTTTTGATGTGTTTTACTTAGCTGTTCATGATGTATGGTTACCTTTGTCCAGTGTATCTAAATGAAAACTGAATTATCTTTATGGAAGCAAAATTATGAAATCAAAATATGGGTCAATAGCAGAATAGTGAGAGATTGTAGATATCTGCATGCTAGTATTTTCAAATAGGGCAACCTTCTGGAATGTTGTTGCAGACAAACTATTGTTGGCTAAGTGAACTGAATTGAATAGCCTTCCGTAAACATTTGATTACATGGTTGAATGCTATCATCTGGCTTTTAAGTTTTGAGGAAGATAAGCTCATGACAACTAAAATACAGTCTGAATCTAACACGGTTTTTCCAAATATGGTCTGGTGGCATTAACGAGGAATATTCTTTTGTAAATCAGCAGGAACAAACTGAGAGAAAACTGAAGAGGGAGCTGTGCTGCAGAAGCACTTCATCTTGCAGGCTTTCTCATTGCTGAAGTTTGTTGTGCCTCTGCGTGTGTTTAGTCACTTCCTGCAAGTGAAAAGAAAAATGGCATTTTCCATCCTCACTTCTTATCCTCTTCATACATAAATGGTAGTGAGCCTGATAACCTGGGTCTTCAACTGATCTAGAGATAAACGGGCTAAGCTTCATTATTTGCTGAAACTGTGCAAAACTCTATGCTGTATGGATGTACAGCAGTGATTGTATGTTGTTGGAGGAAAACCTTTATTCATAACAGGAAACTCTTCCGTCTACATTGTTCCTTCCCTTCCTTTTCTGAGAAGAAAAACTTGAAAAATATACTGCCTTTATAATAGTTTTTGGTGGGTTCTAAAGCCACAAAATGTGAGGAGAGTGAGGCATCCTGGAGGTTAAGTGTCTACAGCTTTTCCTCCTGTGATTGCAAATTTTACTCAGGAATTGTAAAGTATTAACCCTCTGTAGATCAAGCCTCCATGAAAATAAGCTGTGTGTATACTTGCTGCTTCCTAGGAGCAGAAAGTAGAGTTTTCTTTTGTGAAGCTAGATTATAGGATCAGACTACTGAATGGGGGGAAATGAAATGGGGAATGAAGGAGAATAATTCTGATGACCCAATTTAAGTTAGTTATGTAAATGCCCAAAATGAAATGAAGGAAATCCTTCTTTGATGAATTGGTACTAGGCTTGGCAAACTCCAAATTGCATAAGGTAGTTTTGATCCGGGATTTGAAAAAGTCTGTACTACTTTGCTGGTATGAAGCAGAAGGCAGCTAATTTCTTTTCAATTTAATCTTTTCTCTCAGAGATTTGGGGAAAAAAACCTAACCCCAAACAACAAAAACCTTACTCCAGAAACACAGTAATGTTATTGTAATATCTATACAGAAGAGGTGAAAGCTGACTTAAAGGCAGTTCTTATAATCACTTCAATTCTTTTGCCCTCAGTATGTATTTAAGCTAAAACACTGGAAGAAACGTGCTCCTTTACATAAGCATGTCTTGCTCTGGAAGCTGCTTGTGGTTTAATGTTTCATCACATAATGGCAGCTTGTATGTGCTGCCAAGAGACCATTACTACTTCTTCTTGTGCTCAGGCTGTTCCAGTGAGATACCTTTAAGGTGAGAAAATACATATTTAACAAATCTTGTCATCATTGCCTGTGCGGTGAGAGAGCTTTTTGTGAACTCTTGCCGCATTCCACCAAGCATAATGGCTGATGCTTCTGTGGAGCAAGTTTCATTTAGAAAATGAAAACAAAAAGATGAAATAAAGCAAATACCGGAATCAAGATGCGATTTACAAGGAGAGCCTTTAAAAACGGCTTATGTAAATAATGAAGATTGTTTGAATGTAAATACTGTAGTCTGTTTAGAAAAAGTTTAGCTTTCTGCAAGGAAACCAATGGGCAGGTTCATCTGATATTGTTAGAAACTTAGAAAATGGGTTGTTCCATAAGGAAAACATGATACTTTGATTTTTTTTTGTTTTGTTTTAGCCCCTAGTGTTACTCTTTGAAAGCACCAACTGCAGCTTTACCTCCACATCCTTTGCCTAATGAGAATATATCAAAGACCAGCACATGCTGGGGCTAGTGCAGGGCTATGCATGTGCTATTTGAGCAGCCAGTGCTTCCAAACAGAATTACTGTGGCTTATGTTATCTCAGCGTACTCTTTGAAAAGACTGTTAATTTGTCATAGGATTAAACTGATGGGTGAATTTGTTTGTTAAACACAAATGAAAAGATGACTTTGATTAAGTAGTATGGGTAGCAATATCTGTATTTCAAACTGAGTTAACTCCGTGCATTGCCTATAAAACTTCTATTCCTGTTGACGTAGAAGGTTGTTTACATTTCTTGATATATTCAAATCCAGGGCAGAGGGAAAATGAAGACTTAAACAATAGTTTCATGAACATTTGTGTTCAATGTCTTTTTTTGATGTGCTCATCAATACAGCAAAATTAGTAATCAGCTTTAATTGCTCAGCAATCCTTGACAGGACGTAGTCCAATGATTGATTCCTCTTACCAGCGTTACTTTAGGTAATGTATCTGTTTGATACCAAAAGAAGAGATGTTTTAAAAAACTGGTTGTGAAAGCTGCTTTTCTTACAGTAGTGGTTCAATATAATATCCAGCTGTGGCTGAACTGGGAAGGAAACGCATATTGTAGCTTGTATCTAGATTGGAAAAAAACCTGTCGATGTAGTAAATCTTGTCTGTTGAAAACTCTGGGCTCAGCAGGAATCCGTGTGTCCTCAAATTTTCTCCCTTCTGTGCTTCTGAAAACTTTTTAACAACCAGGTTTACCCCTCCTTCAGTGAATGAGACGAGGGTTCTTGGGAAAGATGGGCAATGGAAAACGCCGGTTGATGCATGCCTGAGTCGGGACATTTGTCTTCTGGGTGTAATTGGCTTCAAATTGTCTTTGTTAGAAGGCATGTTGTTTTGCCTTGCTTGGCTGTAATGCAGGTTTCTAGTTTGACACAGTAAATTCCTTTGTTCTCACTGCTGCATTGTTTAGGCTCTTTCTGTCCCCTCTCTCTGGTTGTTAACCTGCAACAACGGCAAGAGCAGTGAAAATCATTGATGTGAGAAGAAAGTGCTGAGTGTTAGTCATCTTTATGTAAGATTAAAAATAATGTGTTTTGGCCTTGAGAAATTATGGTCTTAATCTAGATATTTTTGTGTTAATCCAAGTATATAACTGATACTATATAAGGGTATTTTCCTCACAACACATTTGTAGATACCAGAGTAGAAGTTGCAAACATTTATCTTCTATTTAAGCCATGAAAACTGTATTATTAATCTTTAAATAAAGCAGTATAATTCTCTGTGCATTTCTGTCGGGAGCTTTTAAGACCATCTACATACTAAGAGCTACCCTCATGGGAAGACAATGATCTTGTATAAGTTCAGATCAAAGTATAGACAAGAAATCATGTTTGTATTAAGAGTGGAAGCACTCCAAAGAAGAATCTGCATATGTTCCCCTGTCAAAATTAGGAGTTTTGAACTTAAAACCTTGCTTTTGATTAAAGAATCACAGCTTAACTTTTACAGAAGTGTCACTGTCTCGGTCATTGTTCAGCATGGATGTGCTAAGGGGAGATATCAGAACTCTGAAGGACAGGACCCTTGCCTCGCTTGCCACTGGAGCTCTTATTTTAGTGCTGTTGTGGAGAATTAGGTTTAAAGGTCTGCTCAGGATGAGTTAAGATACACAGAAGTGTTTTTCAATTAGGTGCCTCCACCAGAGTAGAAATTCATATGCTATTCATTCTGCCTATGAGCTTGGAAGGCGGCATCCCTACATGCCTTCTTGGTTTTATTCCTCTGAGAAAAATGGCAAGTTGACTAAACTGCCACTTAATTAATTCATAAAGTTTTAGTAAGGGAACAATTTTACTGTCTCTTGTTTTGATGAAGGCCTTGTAACTATAATTTTTCTAAATAGTTCCCATGCTTTTATTAGTATTTGCTTATGGTAGCATGTATACCCTTAATAGACTTCAGTTGATACTCTGTAATACCAGTTCTTTGGTCCTTGTGTTGCATTATTTGCCATCACTACTCTTACTCTTGTTTATCAAGCTGTTTGCTTGATGGTCGTGCTGGCAACAAATATATTTCAGAGCTTAACATCTCAGAATAGGGTAAGATAGCTTTCTGTTCCATGCTTAGATGGAACATACCTCAGAAAGTGTGTCACTTAGCTCTGGGACATAAGAACATTTCATAGTCAATGCTGTTATTTTTAATGCTAGCACTTCTATATTCAGCTTTGTAGCTGTGTTTGTGATATTTTAACTTCAGCATGCCTTGAGACCATGCCAGTAGTGGACTAATTTTTTTGAGGCTGTATGGTTTGAATGTAAGGATGTACTGTCCTTTGGTTATTTGGGAATACTGAGAGTTTCAGCAGTGTATATACTTGCATAAAGACACAAAGAGAAACCTCAAACTGATGATACGGGAGGGAAGTAGAATGTCATCAGCATCTGGTTTTGACACATCAATGATTTAAAATTTGTCCAAAAAAAGTACTGCTTCTGCAGTGACCATTGCAATGAACTCATTAAAGGCATTTCAGGAGCTGTGATTGCATTTAGTAATTCTTCTGAACTAGCAAGAAGTATGTGATTTCTCATATATCCTTAGCCAGGTGTCCAGGTACTTCACTTATTAATAAGTGTATTTTGTAGCTTGAAGATAAGCTCTTTTAGCTTTTCTTTCTGTGATATCTTAGTATACTAATCAGAAATAGCACATGCTTTCCAGAAGTTTTGTTTTTGTATTATCTCTTCCTGAAAGTTAAGGGCATTTGGTAAAAGGGGAGACATGTGCCAAGGTGTGTTCCCACTTGGAAATAACAGAGAGAATGCTGGATCTTCTTGGAGGAGAAATTCTTGTAGCAAGAGGTGAGGGAAAAAAAAGAAGAAAAACCTTACAATGAATTGCTTATGAATTGCTCGATCATTAAGTGTGTCTGGCTCTAAAGAAAATTCTAGATACAGCTGATACAAAACATGTTCCATGACTACAGAAATGGCTGTGAGAAGATTCCTGATTTAGGTATTTATGGTAGCATTTAGGTATTTCTCTACAGCCAAATCTGAATAAGATCTTCCTTCTTTGGATATGATTTATCTAGTGCAAAGATTAAGTCACTGCATTTCCGCTTAGATTCCTTGGTTTATTATTGTTACTTTTAAAGGGAAGAAGGAATACCAATAAATAACCTTCTCTAGACTATGTCTACTTTACCAGCTTCTCCTTCATCTTCCACATGATAGTGTTGGTGTAGGTCAGCGTATTCTTCTGGCTTCTCATCCCTGAGGTATGAGCAGTGTTGTTTCCTTAACTATCCAGACCATTTTTTCTTCAACAGAGTCTTTTAAAAGTTGTTCTTTTTGTTCCTTTCTATTACCACTTTGCAGCATTTAAGGCACTTTTGTAGCAACATTAGCTCTACTGAGTTGGAGGCGGCAAGTGCTTAGCTGCTACAGATGTGCCTCTATCTATAGCTCTTGTGAGGTTTTCCTTCTTTCCTCCCCTTTTTTTTTTTTTGCTTGACAGCTCTCATTAAACTAGATCATTGCTCATGTGTAAAATCTTGTAGTCCATGAATAGCCATAATGGCCTGTTTCCCTGACTAGGTCACTTCTTGTTCCTTGGTTATTTCATGGATGTTTTATTCTTGGATTGCCTAGCATTCATGTGTCTGCCACAACATGTTTATCTAATGAATCGGCCACTGACAAATGTATTTGCAGCTGAGTTGAAGCTCATTCTTACTGTAACATTGACTTGTCATCTGTGGTGGGAAATCCAACACCTGTTAAACCACTTCTAATTCTTTTCTTATAAGCTCCTTTAAGTTCTGGCTAACTTTATTAGAAACTGAGGTTCTGTTTCAAATGTGCTACTGTTTTGCGTAGTACAAAGTTTAAAACCCCAAATCTTAGTTTTAGATTTGCTTTTTTCAATTTGTCTTCTGGCAGCTTAGTAAAGTATTGTGTAAGCCCTGGCAGATAGCTTCCCCAGTTGCTTCAGCATTGAATTGCTTTATTTAGCTTCTTATATTGGTAATTTGTTATAGGCTAAAGTGACCTTGCTAAATGTTCATGCAACACATTTTGTTATTAATTTGTCAGTAGCACTGGGTCCTTTGCATCTAAACGCAAAACACTCTACAAGTAAGAATCAAGTGTTTGTTCATGTCTTCCTATGTGTTTGAGGGACCAAAGCCTTTCAACTTTAACAAGAAACATGAATTGGTTTATTATACTATATTGGTAAAACATTTTCTGGCTTTGAAAACACTGAAGTTGAAAGAAAAATGTTGTTTGTTTTATAGAATTGGATTCAGTAGCCCTGGCACCAGAAGCATCAGTCTGCTGCTGTGCATGGGCTGAGAATCCCTGCTGAGGCACGGAGCTTTATTAGCTCAAGTACAGATCATCTAACTCAGCTGTCTGTCTTCCCAGCAAAGCTTGCTTCTGTGCACAGCACCACGCAGATGTGTGAAGGAGGTTTTTACACGGTGAAATGCAGTGCTGTGTTAGAAATGGCTTTGAAGACCTGAATTGACTTGAAGCACCAGGACACACCTTTGGAATTCTGTCAGAAGATAAGCTTCTCTTTATAGCTGGTGGAAAGAACGTGTTGTGGAGCTGAAGACAGGGTTAAAGATACAGTCCTTAACACTGGTTTATAATGTAACCTTAGAAATATCCAGGTATGCTGTTGAGTGATTCTCTGGAAGCTTGTTCTCTAGAAGACTCTGAAAAGCACAACGGAACTTCATCTCCTACTCTAAGGGCTTGAAACAGAAATATTACTAGTTAATAGTGGGACAGTAGTTTGGCAATGTGTGGGTTTGGCTATATCACTTTGGGTGTTCCATCTCCATCATAACATAGCAGATTGAGAACAGGATTTCATGTCCAGAAATGGAACAAATACAAATAAACTGTTTCTGCTGATTCTTTTGGGGGGTGAAATGTTTGTAAAGTCTGCAGGACTGCTGCATTTTCCCTCCTTTGCTATGAAGCCTTCCAGGTAACACACCTATTGCTACTATACTTACCTTGGAAAGCAGCCAGCCTGTACACGTCACTCATTAGAAAATTACAATTTATGTGGCTTTTAAAGTGACTGTAACCGTGTGATATTTGCTGATGTGTGTGTTTCAAAGTGCCATGGAGTCCTGAGACAAAGGCAGCCCTGCAAAATTTCAAGTCCTCTGAAGAATGGAATTTTCCAATTAAGTGGGTAGAACATTTAAAATGTTATTTGCAAACTTTTTTTTTTTTTTTTCCTTTCATATTTATCTTGGAAAAATATTGAAAAAGCTTGAGGCAGTTGCACAGACACAAAGGCTTGGCAGAGGTTCTGCAATTGATAATAGCGATTTATCTCTATCATTATTAAAAAAGATACCTTAGTGACATAAATTTGTCTGTAGGCACTCTTCACCATCTCTCATACAAGTACTGTTTATCCAGAATAATGTGCATGGCAGGGAAATAAAGATAAGTCTCTCTAGTTTTTCTTTTCAGCCCTTTTTAGAGTAGATAAAATCCATAAGCTGATCTTGCCATTGATTCTAGGTGGAGGCTCACTGGCTTCCATAAGTTTACTGTTAGGGTTTTTAGCATGGGGCCTGATGAAGTTTTGCAACATGTAAAGTGCTACTAAGAAAAGCAATAAAGTAGTTTAGCAATTCTGTTTTTTTCCAGGTGATGGCTGTCATAATATAAAGATATTTGAAAAGAAAGAAAGCAGCTTTGGTTAAAAAGAAAAGCAGTACACAAACAACCATGCCATAATACTGCGCATCGATATTCACATTCATTTGCAGCCTACATTATAACTAGAAAAGGAGGAATTGTTTTGGGTTAATATATTTTGTTCTGAAGCAGAGTTATTTTGTAAATAATTAATATTTACTAGCAAATACAAAGCTTTCACTGAAACTTTGCAAGTTGGGTACCTTAAGGCCTCTAAAAATCTACTTTTACATGCTCCCTTTTTTTCTTTGTATTTGGACTCTTCGGGGTAATATGACTTAGCCACAAGTGTTCTGTCATGATGTTACTATGCTAGTGATGGTCGGTGGTTTTCATAACTTGTTGAATAGGCTTTTTGAATTTTGTTCATGCACATCTCCTGTGTTTCTTTTGAGTTGTTAACCTGATGAGAAAATTCTGTCTTGGCCGGGGTAGAAAAGCCTTACACAGAAGGGAATTGTGAGGTACTGGAAGTAGGTTGAGAAAAGAATTTATCTTGGACATAGTGAACACGGCGAAGCTTTTAGAACCTTGGAAATTCAACATCTTTTAAAATTGTGCATACAGGATCTGTTTGCAGTGCATACCAATAGCTTAAAGAGCTTTCACTGTTTTCTGGGAGTGACTTTGGTTCAATGCCAGAGGCAGAGATTTTCAGGTAACTCCACTAAACACTGTACAAATTTTGTCTTTGAGTAACTGTTCTTCAGCATGGAGACCTTGATTTCTGTTCCTCAGCTGAGGGTTTTCTTGTGAAGCAGGTACTTCTGACATTATGAATGCCACCCTTTCCTGCCAAGGTTAGCTGCGAACTAAAGTGTTGGGGTGCTGTTATGCAGGGGGAAGAAACTATTTTATTTGTTTGCTTTTAACCTCTCCAATTACAAAATGGAACGTTTTATCTGTTTTTCATATCTTTTCACTTGGACTTGTCCTCTATCGAAGTCTGTCAGCTATTTGATCTGCTATAGACTTTTAAAACCAGAGGACTTAGATTTGCCAGCTGTCAGCCACAAGTAGCTCTTTTTGGTAAGTTAGACTTGGTCTAGAGCTGACCTGCAGGTTTTTCATAATATACCTAATACAACTGCAAACTTGACCACTGCTCCATGTTTGTACAAGGTTAGGGGATATGTTTGGTTTTATTTGAAGACAGGGGATGAGGGAGATGGGAGGAATACAATACCTGCCAAACCTATGTTTGATGACTTTTTATATTGTTTACTGTTTAATACAGGCTTGTGAGGCCACAGTAACTTGCAGGGTAGTACAGAGAACAACTATATGCATGGAAAGCCATGAAGAAGTAATTCAAAATTATTTGTCTGTGTAATATGCGTTAGCTTTTGCTAGAGAAAGCTCTTGTGTTCTTCCTACAGCAGCTCAAATTCATCAATTAATCTATATTTCCTGAATATAGTAAGGGATAAAGTTGAGCTACTTTTCCATAAATCATTCTTTTTTTCTCAGGAAGCAACTGTAGCTGTTGCTTGATACCCTCTTAGAAATGGCTTTAAATACCTTAGCTCATGCCCTTACTGGTCTAATGGTTGTCTGGAGCAACAGTGACAAGAGCGCAGGTAAGCAGGAGTTGAAAGAGCATCAGACAGATTTGATGTCTGTGCCCTGAGTGAATTATCTGCTTACACTATCAGAGGGGTGTACTGCAAAGTATCTTAGTCAGGTCTTTTTGCATTTGGAAAGACACAATTACTTAGAAGAACGAATTAAATATTCTGTTACATTTTTCATTGAATTATAATAGTCAGATTAAGTCTTGGCAAATAAAAGAGTTAATAAATTGTAAGATGCAGCAATAATCATATTACTGGTAATATTTACGGAAATTACACATTAAGTATGGTACTTCTTATTTTGTGCATGTGTAAGCTAATACCTGCTTGACTGTTACAGAGGGTGAGGGATGTGGTTTGTAATGGTAATTATCTTTTATTGCCCTATCCTATATTGTTTTGCGATACACATTAAATCTCTTAAAGGTTTTTAAATGCAAGAACCGAATAAGAGGGAAGTAGTGTTAATGGGCAAGTGCATGTTTCGTTATGTTTTTTCTGTGATGGTCTGTGCCGCATTTGTATGTGCCTCAAAATACTGAAGTGCCCAAGAGAAGGATCAGAAGTAAAATATACTTCACAGATAAGTCTGTGGAGGCTAATGAAGCTTCATGCCTGTATTGTGTGGGCTACTGATTAGAGTGGATATATGTGCAATAAATAATTCAGCTTCTTCCTGTCACTGCTTCCCATATAACCTCTGCTATTTGTGCACGTTTTTAACTGAGGCACAAGTGAGAAGTTATGTGGTCAAAGAGGTGGGTTAAGTTGTAGATCTGGCCATGCAATGGAGTTGGTCTACAAAAGCATGCTGTGAGCATTTTTATTTTTACAGTGCGATACTTCATCAAAGCTAGTTTCTTGTTCCAAGTGCAAGAATTGGTAAAAATTTCCTTTGAAATGTTGTTATGAAAAAAAACCCATAAAATGCTCAAAGGAAAAGCCTGGTGCTTTGTTGGGCTTGAAATGTTCTACTGGGAACTTTGCCTGGCTAGTGTATTGTCACTTGGCTGCTGGCTGGGTGGTTGCCAGAGACCCCTGTGTTGTTTCCCTGGGAAGCTGAAAGGGATTGTCCAGCTGCCTGCTCTCCTGTCTTGGTGATTCTCTTCCATAGCCTTAGAAAACAGTGAACAAGTAAATGTTGGGATCATTCATCCGATGCCTTGTTTAATGGTCACCTCTGGAGTTGGCAGTCTTTGTTCCCCACTTGCCAGCTACCTGAAGTACAATGGCTTCAGCCTGATGAAAGTTTTTTAAAGTTGTGGAAATTGTATCTTCAGACTTGGAAATTATGTTTCAGAATGCAAAACTAAACACAGGACCTGGAGTTTCCTGTTCTCCTCTTTCATTTGTTGTGCTTTGAGGAAATGCAGAGCTAAATGAAGTCAGTTTGCAGTTGACTGCTGGCTTTCTTTGTGGAGCTGTTAGAGAAGAGGCATCATTGGCTGGCTGGCTGAGTTTCTGCTTGATTTTGATTGAAAGTAACATTTACCTTTTCCACTGGCAATTGACTGAAAGAAGAGTTAAACCCAGGGCCTATTATTCCCAATTCTGTTCTTGAAGACTAATGAACAATTTTATGGCCTGTGCTAATTGAATGGAAACATACTGACCTGTAACAATACAATGATGTTTTATTGGCACTAAAGAGCCTTCCTTTATTTTTTCAGTAGTGTAATAAAACCTGATTTGCTGCCTGCAAATCAGTGCTTAAAAATCTCTCCAGTTATCAAGCAGCTGGCTCTGTTTGTCCAGGTAGTAATTCCATGCTGGGCATTAAATCTTGTTTTATGTTGAACCGGAAAGGCAAATTAACCTGTTTGTGCAAGAACTTTGAATTAGCCAGGAGCTCTTACAGGAACGTGAAGCGTGTGGTGAGTCTTGACTACTGTGAAACTTCTGCACCTTTAATTTTAGAACTTGTTTTGTTTCTTACCAGGTAAGCTTATTTTGCATCCTTTGCCTCTTTATAAGCCATAGAAATGGTTCTGAAGAAAACCCAGTTTTGTTGTAGAGCGTAGAGAACAGGCTGTTTAAAGCATTTTGAAATCATTGTCGTCATAACAAGCTGTGGTTTGTCTGTCATTCCAGCTGTACCTTGAATAAAAGCATGTATAAGATAAGCAACGCAAGCCAAAATCTGATCACACAGTGGTGCCTCTGCTTTATGCTACTATGCAAACAAAATGTTTGCATTAGAATACTGAGATAATTCCAAGTAAATATTCCAATAAAGGTTCGGTTTACAGAAATGCAACTGTTTTGGAAAGTGATTTGTCCTGTTGTAGCCAAGAATTTTAAAATGGACTGAAATGTGAAACAAAAAATGTATTTTAAGAATTACTGTTTCTCGTTACCTGGAGACGGAGCATGTTTTCCTTCTGCTATGGCAACGAGGACATGTGAAGTACAGTACCCCAATAACTTGGAGTTCTGCCACTAAATAGATGAAGAACGACAAGCCTGGTATGAGGGTGCTGTCTTTCTCACAGTTCGCAGCTTTCAGTCTGAATCTTAGAAGAATTTCACTGTCTCTGACCCACACAGCAAATGGAAAGTATCTTTAAGATGCATAAAGGCCATATTACATGCTAAATCCACTGCTGAGAGTGATTACTGCATTAGGAAGAGCTAGCTGTCAGCAGCAGGAAAGGAATACTTCTGTACTTTGAAAATGCTTGGGCTCTTTTAGTCAGACTTCCTGTTGAATCCTTTAGTTAATTTCTTGGGTGTTTCATCTCCGACATGAATCATCCCCCAGTTTCTTTGGTTTGAGATTTTTCACATTTGTTTTAGATCATTTTACAGGTCCTTATTAAACACTCCTTTCCCTTTGAGATGATTTGGTTGTTTTTTAAATCATGTTTTGAAGCTGCTGTATTTTGCATTGATTTGTAGCTGTTACTTTTCTTGCTGAATGCATGTTATATTTGGGATGGGTGACGTATCTGTAAACTTACTTTGATTCTATGCTAGGTGTTTTAAGGGGCTGATATATGCAAAAGGAGTCCATTCCCTGTTGTCTTTGGTAGTAGGTGTCTATTGGCTGGCACAATGGTAAACTGCATACAGTAAACAGCCCTTGTGGTGCCAACACAAGTTAACACCAATGTGCAGAGCTTGGCCTGGCCTGGAAGGACTTGAATGCTGAGCCTGCATGCCAGCTGTGCAATCCTCAGCATTACAGCTTTCCTTCTCAGCAGGGTG
>JASSUY010022504.1:6083-20317 GCA_032466535.1 Forpus xanthops
TTTCCCCGGGACTGGGGAAGAAAGGGGGGGGGGGGGGTGCACAGAACTGTTTGAGGGGCCTCAAACTACGACAGGGTTACAGACATTCCCTGCCTCCTTCTTAAGGGGCAGCTTAATTGTATAAAGCTAAAGCATAAAAGCTGTATTTCACATGTATACTTTGTTTCTAATACCCATTATCCATAAGGGGACTCCCTTGCTTGGTTAGCAGTTGGGATTCATTAGACATTTTATGATGATTCTTTCTGTTGTGCAGATATATGATGAATCTCAGATGTTTAAATAGCATGCAACAGTGCTCCATTGACCTCGCTCAATACAGTTGGAAGGAAAGAAAGGTAATTTTACTCAAAGAAATGTTAAAAATGTGTCTACACTACAGCACAGATGCAGAGGATAAAGAAAATCCAGAGGGATTAAAATATTTTAGATTAATTTGGAAGAAGGCCACATTGTGTAAAGCCTGGTTAGTTGGGCCTTTCCAATTCCATGCCATATAAACAAACCCATTTAAACTGCATTTGTTAGAAGGAATGCTTTAAAGAAAAAAAAATCCCCCCAAGCAGTTGTAACTCAAATGACCTCCAGTTCTGTATTCTTTTCTTACTGCCTAAAGAATAAACGTATGTACAACATACTCTAGCCATAGCTAGTGCAGTTGCTGCAAGATTCGTACTGCTTAAAAATTAAGCCATTTAAGTAAAAGGATTCTGGCTCCCTCAAGCAAGGTTTCAAAACTGAAACAAGGCTAGATCTGGTTGGTTTTCTGTTTGGTTTTCAAGGTGGCTTTCATACTATGAACAAGACCACTGCTAATAGATCTCTGCATGGGGCTGGGTGGAAGGAAGAAAAAGAAAAACTGAAAGGAAGAGACTTAGAAAGAAAAAAGAAAGAAAAGAAAAAGAGGGAAAACTAGAATAATCTGTACCGTTAAGACAACTGTATAAGGAGTAACCTAATGTTCAGTGTACCACTGTCTGGCAGAAGCAAGTCTTTAATGTTTACTCACTTTCAAGTCAAATTTTGCTGCTTTTACTCACACAGAATGGAGTTTTTGCTTTCTAGAGAAAAATCACAGAGTGTGGTACTAAATAACCATAAAAAGTAAACGGTTGCTGCCCCTTAAGAGTTAATTAAGTTGAGACACAAAGGAATATGAGGGTAGCAATGAGCCATCAAGAGGGATAAAAGCATGAAACACACAGTCATTATGCACGATTAGCATCTACAAAACAGAAAGCAATTTAAGTAAAGGAACTTTGAACCATAAATCCTAGAGCAACTTAACTTGAGGAATACTCTCTTATCTGCCATGTGGATGAAGAGAGTTCTCCAGTAGTCTCAGGCCTCCTTGAGTTCTTGAAACAGTAGCCAAGTATTTGACCAGAACTCTGTCACTGCAAAAATTCTTCTCACCTTGGGTAATGTGATGCAGCTGACCCAGCTGAGGACAATATATTATTACCTGTTCTCTCCCAAATACCAAAAGGAGACAACGTAATGTCACCACTGAATATAACCTTCTTGGAGGGAAATACAGCAACTTGACTGCAGTTCAAAACAATATAACTCAACAGTTTAGAATACAAAAAAGAGAAAATATGTCTTTTTCATTAAAAGTAATGTACTTTCAGAGAATAAAAAGACTAATTTAAGTTCTGGGATTTGAAGTCTAGCATCCCTTCGCTTATGGAAGTTATTATGAGATGTTCTGAATAGGATATTGCAAGAGGCTATGATGGTTCTGACATCATGGCCATAAAATTCAATTGTGATGATAGGTTCTGCAGCTATCATACATTTGATAACACATCATTTGCTTGCTACAATGCTACTGGTTTAAGTTTTCCATGTGACCTTTTTCTTCTTGATGGTTACTGTACATTACAGATAAACATGTTCCCCAGCATCTCCTGCACATTTTTACTTCGTCTTTATCTATAGCCAGCTATGTGCTCCCATATACAGCCTGGTTGATGAATGGAATGGATACTTTAAGCTCTCTTTGGAGATACTCGAGTTTTGTAGGGATATAACCACAACCAGAAAGCTGGATTTTTACATCAAGAAAAAATCAGTTCAGAATGTAGAACTTCTTGTGGTTGGGTTTTGTTCATCAAATGTCATGTATGAATCTTTGTTGACATACCATTCTACACATTCATGAGAACAAGATGTTCTCTAGTCCCTTAGACTATCATGGCAAAGCATCTTAAATAGATACATCACATAATTTCAGAAACAGATGCTAAATAGTAAAATTGCATGCTCACATCAGAAACAAACAAGACCTATTTATTAGTGCTTAGAAATTTCTATTTTGTGCTTCACATTATCACCATCATGCATGAAAAACATAAAATCTGTTACATCCTAACCTTTCCTTTTGAACTCTATTTTTTAAATTTATCCCAAGAGATTTATGAGTAGCAATTAATATTTTTCAACACTCTTACATCTGCCTTTTCACTCGTATGCCTGCTGCAATTTTATGTTCAAACATTTTTCTCTTCTCTACCATCTCACCTAGTGGCTTCTCTGATGCATGGAGAAAGACACACAGGATTTGCATGACAACTCCTGCCTTGGCCAAAACATCATCAAGTCATTCTAACTTCCACCTCTCTGAAAAAAAAAAAACGCAATCCAGTCCTGAAAAGTAACTCTTTAGAGATGCTTTCTTTTTTAATTTAGCATCAGAACTGGTAATCATTGACCCAAGAAAGCTTATAAGATATTAGGCCTAGATTTTTAATATCTTAGTAGTCCTAGCCTAAGTGTTGTACCTTGTAGTACTCCTAGTTAAACACTAATATACTAATAACTCCATTCATAAGATTGCCCCATTCCCAACTGATAAAAATGGAGTACGCAATAAAGTTTGAACTCTTACTGGCTCTTAGGCAACTGGTAGAAGCATGATTAATTTGATTGCCTAATAAATCACATTGTTTCAATTTCAATTCATATTATCCTTGTGCCAACTTTATGTTGCCTGAGATAATCAGGAGATTTGTTAAGGTCATATAGCTTGACAGTGAGGATGCAGGTATACAGTAATATAAAGCTGCACAAATGGTGCTGCTTATAGCCATTTCAGTTTATGAGTGGGCTTTATGAGCTCTGGTAACAAAGGAGGCCACTGGCTGCTTCTATACAAACCTCTTCAAGTGCATCAACTCTGGGTTTTTTTATGACCTAGGTTCCTTGCACGCTCTTTACTCAGGCACTAGACATGGTATGGAAGCCTTGCACAGCTACCTAGCACTAGAAATGAGTCAAGACCCAAGTGACGGCAGAGAGCTTGCTCTTGTGTCCTCGCATCTGTCTCAGGACTTATCTGCTGACTTAATAAAACTGTACTCAGTTAACACTGATTGTCAGTTTGCTAAAGACTTAGTTTGTAAGGAATAAAAATCCCTGAAGATTCTGGTAAGAAAAAAAAATTTGAATCAATTAATAAAAATAATTAATTAATTTAAATTTTACTTTGAGATTTTTGATTTCTTTTTTGCAGCATTGCCACAGGTTTTGCTATTCAATATTTTTTTTAGACTTGTAAGGAAAATAGAGCTTAGATTATCCTGTTTTAACACAAGGCAAAAACATGGCAGAGATTTGTCTTTTGGTGATAAAACTAGCAAAAATAGAACGCTTATGATAATCTTGTCTTTGAAAAACATCAGTAAAAAGCCCCCAAGCTCCATGAATATGTTGCAGACTGCACATGTCACATAACTAAGAACTGTGATTTTTTGCCTGAGGGTCCCACATTTAACAAAGGGAAACACTGCTTTCAACAAAAGATGCTATTTTAGTTATGTACCCTTTTACCCTGTCAGAGAAACAGCTGGTATCATAAAGTCACAGCTAATTTGTATCATGTCTGCACTAACAGTCAGATTCAGTTTGTATCAGACTCTCAAAGTTGGACTTAATACCAGTTGATGGATGACAGCTTTTCTTGCCTCTCCCCTTCTCAAAACATATTTAAACATTGCCTCCCACATTAAAAAAAAAAAAAAAAATGGAATCTTTAGCATGTTTCTCACAAACAAAATATATTAAAATGTTTAAAACTCATACATTTAAGATGTCCTAAAGAAGGTGAGAAAATTACAACAGCAGTTTTGAAGTTCTGCGACAAATAAATGGTACTTTCAGACAGACATGTGGGTACCAAGTGTAATGGAAAAAAAATTTCTCGTAAGAAGAAAGCTAAAAACCCCACAACTTGCCCCAGGTAATCTCTTGCAGTTTGGGGTATCTGCTCCCCTACAAAAAAAAAAAAAATATCAATCTGCCTGCAGAGACATTAAGGGCTTTTTCAAGGTCAGCACTCAACAATTTAGGGAAGATCATTTTAACTTTTCTTTTTTTTTCCCAAGGGACCTGTTTCTCATTTATGCTCTTAAATGTCATCTATTTTCGTTTTAACGTTCCCAAAGCAGAATGCCTGAACTGTGTGAAGGGACTTCAGTGAAAGTGAGAGTCAGGCCAAAGACCTAACAGCTCCTCACCCACAGCACTTATGTGAGAAAGAGCTGCAAAGATCAGGCTCTTCTTGGAAACAGGCATGGTGGAACTTCCAGAGACTGGGAGTTCAAGCTCAGTTCAGATAAACATATAACACATGCTGGTGCACTTCTGAGCACCTCCGCAGCACCTGAGTCTACAACATTAGGTGGAGACAAGATACTCTTTTCAGATTTCAGCTACTTCCCACTTCCAGATGATCTAGGAGTATTTGACTGCGGCTCTTTCATGACCTGAAAGCACCATCAAAATGTAATCAAGGGAAAATCTCTTATTTTTTATTGCTGAGCAGTATAGCGATTCTTAGTGCTCTGAACAATTGGCTCTATTTATCAGAAAGAGATTGGTCTGCTCTGCAAATTTCCATACACCAAGTGAACAGTGTCCCTGGGAAGTCCAAAGGCGCAGTATCAGTAATGCAGTTTTAAAGTGACACAGGAGCTTATTGTGATAGAACTGAGAAAGTGCAGTTGTCGATGAAGACTGAAGAATTCCTCTCCCAGCTATCTTTCCCTCAGCACATGCATTTCCTGCCTTAGAAGGTTAATATTGTGCAGAAGACGGAAAGATATAGCTTCTGCTATGCCTAAGCTGTGCTTGGCACTGCTCTCTGATGGACTCCTTGCCAGTGAACAGAGCCAAAGCGCAGCATGCTCCTGCCACATCCTCTCCAGCAAACTATATCTGCTGTCTACCTACTGGGAAGATGCAGATAATCAACTCCACTCCCTTCACTCTGAGCACAGCAGTGACTCTACCCCTACATATTATCCTTGTGCTTGTTCAGATTTCTTTTTTTTCTAATGTTCTTAATCCTCTGTCTGGCAAGGCATGGTTTATTAAAAGCAGATTTCTCTTCAACTATTCAGTGTGTCAGTTTTACAACTCCTAGGTGGTGTAATTCCTGGAGAATAAAAAATGTTCTTCATCCAAAATTTTGGATGAGTCACAGCAGGTTTACTTGTTTTGGTTCACCCTTAAATGAAGCGTACAGGAGCTTCATTTAATGCTCTGGTTTTCTTTGTTTCAGCTGTCTGTTGGCTCCAAATTTCTTACAAGTGAAAGGATTTTACTTGCAAAAGATGACCACTACTTGGGGTCAGCAGCCAAAGGCAACCTTACATTTTCATGGGACTGTGAACTGCACCAGTAAGAACTACAATACTACTTCCCAGGCTTGATCCCCTGGTATTAAACTAAACAAAACTCCAAACAGTTGTCTTTAACACCTCTTCAGGAATGCAACACAATGCAAAAAGCATCAGGTTCTCATCTCTCACACAAGAGCTGTTACCAGAAAATGCCCTGACTGCACATAGAGGTCACAGGAAGTCTCTAAAGCTACAGGGAAACTCAGGCGATAATGGCTGCTGCACTTCCATTTGCAAGCAGTAGAAAGAACAGATGAGAGAAGAAAGACCCTATGCTCATTTTGATTTAATTCATCGGAATAAAGCCATAGAAAAATGTCTTCAGAAACTCTACAGAAATGCTTTCAGTCTTGAATAGTTAAGAGAAAAGCTGACTAAAACAGTTCTCACAGAGTATTTCCTAATGGCAAGCATACTGGCTTTTAACAAAATATACATTTCCTTTCAAGGAAGATAATCGGTCATCACTAGCCAGTGACTTTGAAATTGAACCTTATAGGGTATCACTTATTTCTGAAAATAGTTCCTATAAGCCTGTCTCAAATTGCCTTCCAAAGTCAGATTTGGCTGTACTTAAGAACTAACAGAAGACTTACAGGACTGTCATGATAATACTAAATTGTATTGCTATTTGTTACACTCAGATAAAGATATGTGCCTAGTTTCCAGTACTTTACTGTGATAATGCTTGTTTCTTCATTTCTGAGCATATTGGTCCACACCATTTGCTTCAATTTGTCTAAAGGCAACTTTAGAAACAGCCTTTCTCCTGGTATTTTCATTCATGTCCCCCAAAGACCATCCTCCTATTTGGCCAGCTTTACAGTGTGCAAGAGGAGGTTAAGTATGGAAACTATTATCAGATTTTGCATTTCCTCCTCTTCATGACAGAATTCTTCCAAAACTTTGACAAGCACTGGGCAAGCACTATGGGGACTGCAGTATGAGACAGATGACACTCACCTGCATTCTACACTTGAGTGGATGAATGAGTCCCTGAGGAACAGATTTACAGATGCCGTTTATGCGCCACAATAAGGCACTAGCACCAGCTCAGAAATGCACTGAAGCACAGTCTCAGTTTTGAGAGACTGAAGTGCCTTTTTGCAACACCACAGTCTGCAGGCTCAGACATGGCTACAAATAGAACTCCAGTTGCTGAGCTGTAAGAAGAACTCTGGAGGGCAGTCAATGCTCTCTCTGAACATCCTATCCTAAGCATGGGGGTAGAGCACTTGCATTTCTGATCCCATTTAGGTTTGGGCAGTATGGCCTCTCTCTCCTTGGGTCAAATTTTAAAGGAATGTAAGTACCTCATACATGCACCATGCAAGGAAATAGAGAACTTAAATTCAGTAATCTCACTGGGATAAGCGTCTCATGAGAAGTTTTAGAACGTTTAGGCTGGCTATGAATCAGAAAGAAATCCTAATTTTGGAATATCAACATTTCGTACAAACTGGATATCTCAGACTGCATATGGTTTCACACTTAAATATTCTCCCTGCAAAGGCTTGAAAGTAATGCAGAAGTCCAAAATGGAAACCAAGGCAGAGAACCGCCTTAAACCATTATCAGCCCATTCAAGAACTTACACAAACCTTCTCAGAAGCTTAGGCAAAGTTAAGAATTGTCCTCCTCAAGGACAATGACAAAACCAGGTAAAACAGGGCCAGACCCAGCATTTCTGATGTGGGGGAGAAGGCTGCTGGAGATGAAAGGCAACACAACCAGTGCTCATCCTATAACCATGTCTCTCTCCCCTCCACAATGCTCTTGGCAAAAAGAGGAGGAACGGAGGAAAGGTACAGGGGAGGTCCAGACACACAGAGAACAGGGTCACTCATCAGTGAGAATAAGCAGCTCACTGTACACTGAGTTAACTGGAGATGATAGTATCTAAGGGAATTGCCTTGACTTTGGCGCAATATTTCTGACCTCCTCAGTCTGCTGTCATACACAGTGCTTAAACTTAGCACCAGCCCTCAGTTTGTCTCCAGCCTGGAATTTCCGTATACTGAGGGGCTAAAGTTTACACACATAATAAACACTTCCTTTAAATGGTTTGTGAGTCCTTCCTTGCTCTGGCAGTGAAAGAGGAATGTTTGTAAAAAATGTTTAAGCCTTACATGTTGTAGATAGTCAGTAAACATGGTTACTTGGACTCTCACAGACTCCTCAGAGCCTGCTTGCCCTAAAAAGATGACACAACTGGACAGTAACACACCAGCACATCAACACAAAAATGATTCAAGACTCCCATTGGAAGCAAAGAACTTGCTGAAATCCAGTAAAGAAATAAATATAGCCACAAACTGATTGCAAAAAAAGTCAACTATTTTGATTTAAAGATAAAATTTAAGATAAAATCCTGTAACTTTACCATAAGTTCTGAAGAAAATGAACTCTGGTGATAGTGGTCAAGGCTCTGACTTCAGGGCTCTGGCTTCAGGATCAGCCTACTAGAAGCAAGCAAGTACACAAGGGGCAAAAAAAAAGCCTCAATACGAAAAAAAAAAAAGAAAATGATTCAAGAAAAACCTAAATACTACTACGGGCAAGGAAATCTGAGATAAGTATTTTGATCATACTCACAGGAAGGCAATCAGAGGAAATATTCTAAGCTTTTCAGTAATAAACCAGCTACTGACGAATCCAAAGATGACTCCAGAAAATAGCGGTGATCACTGTACAGAAATAAAAAATTTGAAACGTTATTTAGCAGTGGCATAATTACGGTGAGCTTCTTTTTTCTTTAAAAAAGTCTTCTTTAACAACACTCTGATGAAGCTTTTTTTTTTAAGTATGGAAAAAACAGAAAAATTTTGCAAGAGACCAAAAAATCCCCCATCAACCTCTCCATAAATTAGATTTTGACAAAGAAGGCTGATTTCCCAAAGACTCTCCACAAAGTAACTCACTAAAATCTCTTTAAGAAGTGAAGCTGATACATGCTGAGCTGAACATTCTCTTGTAATTAGCAGGAGATGAAGCAAAGTATCATCAGACCCATGGTGAGTTTTCACAAGAGAGCAAAGTTTCTGGAGTACCACCCTAAGGATCTATACTGAGATCTGTAGTATCCAACATATTCATAAAAGTACTCTGCAAAAGGAAATGAACAGTGAGAAGATAAAAGTCTGTAGATGACACAAAACCACTCATTATAACCATTATAATTATTATAATACTAAGAACTGGGGGAAGAGTTCATAGTCATGAATTTCTATGGGCAGACTGAATTCAATGTTCGTAAGTTAAGGTACACAGGGAAAAAACAATCCCAAAGCATATCTCTCTGTACACACAGTGATCAACTGTAAATAAGACAACAACATTCAGCAAAGACATTTCACCATCTGAGGAAGAGCTCTCTGAAAATATTAGCGGACTAGCCATTGATTGTCAAAAGCAAATTAAGAATCAGTAGGGAAAAACACAGGTTCTCTCTGACACACATTTAAGTGCATGTTTACATATGTTTTCAAGTCTGCATGAAGTTCTGCTTACCCTTTCTCAAGAAGACCTCCATAAAGGAATAACGATAATGACAGGAGCTATGGCACATTCCAATCTAAGAAGCTAAGAGTATGACTCTTCCATACTCTTATCATAATCATACCATAACAGTGTGGTTTGAAAAAGAGAGATGATTGAGGCAGGTTATGAGAAAGGTCCTGAATAGATTTTAAATAATAAATGTTGCTTATTGCTGTACGAGAACTGTAACTCAAGAAGGAATCCAAAAAATCATGCAGGATACTTTCATCAGCTATAAGATAGGCTTAGTTTGGATGTGACTTCTAGCTTAGAAAGTCCCAAAGCAAAGATTGACGGATTCTGGGAAAGCACATAAAAGGAAGAGCCATTCCACACTCATGTGGTTTCACTTGATTTACTGTGACTGCCTCAAACAGAGATAGGATACCAACCTAGATGGACCCTTGCCCTGTCCCAGCATGACAATTCTATAAATGTGCCCTGGGTTCAGCAGTAGCAGTCATTTTTCTCATTCTTAGTAGCTGGCACAGTGCTGTATTTTTGATTCTCAGCCTGGGAACAGCACTGATAACACCCATGTTTTTAGTTGCTGCTCAGTAATATTTACTCTGACCAAGGACTTTCTGAGCCTCATGCTCTGCCAGGGAGGAGGGGAAGCTGGGAGGAAGTAGAGACAGGACACCTGTCCCAAACTAACCAAAGAGGTATTCCATACCACAGCACATCATGCCCACTATATAAAATGGGGGCAGTTACCTGGAAGGGTTAAATCACTGCTCAGTCTGGCTGGGTATCAGTCAGCAGGTGGTGAGCGGTTGTATTTTCTTCTCTTATTTCCCTTATCATTATTATTATTGGTGGTAGCAGTAGTGAGTTTGTGTTATACCTTAGTTACTGGACTGTTTTTATCTCAGCCTGTGGGAGTTACATTCTTTCAATTCTCTTCCATCCCTCCAGGAGTGGGGGGGAAGCAAGGGAGTGAAAGGGGGCTGCGTGGCTGAGTTGCCAACTAGGCTTAAACCATGACAAAATGCCAATTCAAAAAAAGAGCAAATGAGTTACAACCCTTATACAAAAACACTAGAACAATTTGTGTGTGATCTAGTAGAAACTCATAATGGATATCAGGGAATACAGGAGGAAAAGGCTTCATTAAAATGGGTCATTTTTTCCCCTGAAGCCTCACTCTCCTTCCGCTATCACTTGGTAATATACAGACCTACCAATGTAAAAATAAAACCTGTAAGCTTTCTTCAGAGAGCCTCATACAGCCCATTCCCTTTAGACCCAAGGACCTTCATGCAGAACATCCTGTTGCCAGTAGAGGAGATGGATTATTTAAAAATCACTGAAGTAGAACTACAGAAAATAGCATGATCATAGTGTGATCATACTTGCATTAATTTGCATTATTAACTAGAAACTCGGAGACTTTTGAGGACTTTTATGAGGGGGCTCTAGGTGTAAATGACTACTCAACAATCTCAAAAATAATTTCACTGTCTGGTCTCTAGTTTTATAGACACCAGTCAGTGATTTACATCACTAAAGACTCCAGGGTGCCCAAAGCCAAGGTCTTGATTTATATATTAGAAGTTTCAGTATTAGATTCAAAAGAGATGTCAATCTACTTTTGATGCTTAGCTTTACTATGCATGTACCACATTGCAAAAAGACAGCAATGTAAGAGGACATGTTTAATCATCAGGGTCTGAAAAAAGCAACCAAGAACTTGAAGTGTTCTTTCATAACATTCATATCATGTATTAGGAGGATCTTGGGTCTAAAGGTCTTTTCCTGCTTCAGACCCTTTGCTCTCTTTTCCTGCTTCAGACCCTTTGCTCTCTTTCAGTCTCTTCAAGATTATACTTTCTTTTTCTCTTTTTTTTAATGACTTTTTTGTAAAATTCCCAGATTTTCCTTTCCTTTCACACAGTTACAAAGCCCTTTTCTGCTATTCTCCTTGTGTTTGCTCTGTGCTAAGCCAACATCTTTCTGAATTGAGCTCAATGTAATTTTTAATATCAATAAAATGACTGAAACATACTCTCACTATTTGCTACCCAAAAGAACCTCTATCTCACCACAATTCCATTCTGACCTGACTATGAAGGACTAAGAAGAATTTAACAAACAGGAAATTTCCATACAACTTAACCATGAAAGAAGTTCAAGCCCAGGTCAAAAACCAGACTCCATAAATCTAAACCCTCCAATCCAAGAAATATCAACCAGGCTTTGTACACATTTGGGGCTGTAATCTTCAGTGGTAAAATTGGCACAATTTTTACTGCTTCTTCAGTCCTTCAGATTCCTCTGACCATAAACAATGGGTTCATTTTCTGTTCTCATTCACACAATGGCATTAACAGCCTTGCAGACCTAGACTCACAACCAGCACTGGACATTCAAACACACAGCAAAACTCAGTTTCCAGCTTACGCAGATACTAGATCCTCAGCTAATGTGGGCCAGTATCCATTAACTGCAATTTTAGTAACAGAAATGTTTTTATCGGAAGTTCTTGGAAGTGCTTCTATAGGAAGTACTTTATGGCTTAAAAAATTAAGACTTTGTTATCTTGATTACAGAAACTATGGAAACCAAATCACACCCAAGGTCGTTCAGAAGTTGACCTGTGACATTTTAGTGTGTTTTATTAAAAGTATATGCATGCACACACGAGACAAGCAAGGCTTCACTCCCCTGTACTCTGTTCATGAACTTAGCTTCATTAGACCAGGCAGCTTTGAATGGAAATAAAGTTATGGAGCTCAGTTACCAAAACTATGTGCTGCAAGTGCTCCATTTTATCCAATAGCTCAACAGCTAGGATTGTGACATGGTTCAGATCTTGCCTCTTAGGGAGTTTAGCATACATCTCCCAAAGGACACTCTAGCATGAGGATGTTCTTCCAAATCCTTTCCTACCAAGTGCTGGTGCAAAGGGTGTAAGAGGAACTATAGCACACCAGGCTAAAGGTCTGATTAGCTCTGTATTCTGTCTCTGGCAGTGGCCAATAGAAAAAGTTTAGGGTAGAAATAAGGACAGGGAAAACATAAAAGGATGCTTCCCACAAATACTCTACAACATCTCGTGACTTCCAGAATGCCTGACAGGAAGGTGGAATCTGTGTATTTACTGATCTCCATGGCAGCTTTTTTCCATTATTATTTCCAGTAGCTGCCAACGCTCAGCAAAATCCCATAACAGAGAGTCCCACAACTTAATTATGTGCTATGTGAACATATAGTTTGCTTTGGGCAAGTAATTAAGCCTTCAGACTGACTCTGGGACTCAGCTATGTGACTTCCCAGCTGCAGGCTCCCTCACCTAACACACAGTTGCATAGGAAGTATTACTCATTGCACCACACATAATGAAGCGATCCCTAAGTATCCAACAGCAAGGTGGTTAAGAAGCTGTTTTGGAAATAGCACACCTGGGTTTCAGTCTCAATTGCATATTTGATAGTTTAGGAAAGTGAAATAGCAACAGTAGGGAAAGAGTGGGAGCACCATAAAGAATAGTTGGAAAGTATGCTTTACGGTTGGTTTGAACAAAGGGGGCAACCCAGTCTACATACCAGGTTCTGAATTAGCAATCTATTAAATAAAAGAAGGATTCCTCCTCCAATATTTAAAAATAGCAAATCATTTCACAGTCTCATGCAACAGTTCCTGTTGGAAGGCATCTCTGGAGATCATCTAGTCTAAATTGCCTGCTTAGAGCAGGCTGCTCAGGATCATACCCAATTGGGGTTTAAATATCTCCAAGGATGGAGCCTCTCAAGCCTTCCTGGGAAATCTGTTGATCACAATAATTATTTTATTCCCTACATTTAAATGGAATTTTCTGTACTTCAATTTGTGTCCATTTTTGCATGCTGTTTTACTGGGTACCACTGAGAACAGTCTGGATTCACCTTTTTTACCATCATCTCTCCCCCACTCCCATATTTAGAGTCACAGTGTGTGACAGCCATAGAGCGGCTGCTAAACTTGAATGTCACTCCAGCTACAGCTAGGAATTTTTACCCATAGATTTTAGTATTGGCTCTTTTGCAAATTACTTTTTTCCCCTCAAGTCATGAGAATGAGAACAGGAAACCACCCTTTTAAAAAGCAGTCTAGGTGAAGTGTTTCTTTGTTTACCCATTTCTTCCAGAACTCTTCTTTTGATTTTTATGGTGTCAGGATTGCCATGCAGTTTATTTATTTAGGAAGACATTACAGAGGGAACACTTACATAAAACCTCTGCTCAGATGTGCTATGTGTACGTTACAGTGTTTAGCAAGCAAATGTTGCCAGGGGAGAACAGGAAGCCTGAAATTCATCCATTGATATCTAAAGAAGGTACCTGAGGAATTTATTTTCTAGGATGGTCTAAAAAAGGGAAGTGTGTTTCCTTCTGCAAACTGCTCACCTAACCACTTACAGTCAGATTATCAGTACAAAACATCAGCCTTCAAAGTAAATTAAAAAGCCTCCCATGCAGCAACACACTTAAGTTAGAGTTTAATTTAAAAATCATAGTCAAAGCACTTTGACTTCAGGCTAAGCACACATTTATGTGCTCTGCTTAACAAGGACAGTTTGTTGTACCTGAGTTCTACTTCCCGGAGGGCTGCAGCCATCTCCTAATTATCAGTTTTTCTGTTAGTGTTAAGAGTGCAGTAGTATCACTGAGCCCCAGCTTTTGAAGTGCTATACAAACAGTAAGGGAAAAAAAAAGGCTGTTCTTACTCCCAGAGTTTATTATCAGGTACAGAAGGGATAAAACTACATGTTAAAAATTTCTGATCTAATAGGTAATCTAAATTTAATATATTATTATGTTATATATCTTAATATTATTAAGGAAAGGGTTTAGAGTTCAAATGCCATCTTAATCTCAGCTGAATAATGACCACTAAGGCACAGCCCCCAGGTCTTCCAGGAAATACTTCCATCATTTAAACACATAGCTACATGTATATACTATTGTTAGCTTTCAAATGTTATGAAGAACTGTCATAGTTTGAGGCCCCCTTCAAACAGTTCTG
>JASSUY010022509.1:0-20656 GCA_032466535.1 Forpus xanthops
GGATCACCTCCCTCATTCTGCTGGTCACACTCCTTTTGATGCAGCCCAGGATACAGTTGGCTTTCTGGGCTGTGAGCACACACTGAAGCCAACTCATGTTCATTCTCTCATCGACCAACACCCCCAAGTCCTTCTCCGCAGGACTGCTCTGAGTCTCTTCTCTGCCCAATCTGTAGCTGTGCCTGGATGCTCTTTTAGTCTTTGAGTGTACCCATTTCTCCCATGGTGCTTTTACTTCAGCAGGACTCACCTGCTAATCTAAAATAAAGTTTGTAACCATGTATCTAAAGTTTCCAGGCCTTAGAAAGTACTTGATTTATGGTACAGGGCAGGATTCAATTCAGTTATAATTTTTAATACATGTTTGTGTAACAGCCCATCATAATTCTTTACCTAGTTACATCTTTTTTGCTTACAGACTGCATATTGTGTGGTTTCAGGTAATTGTATAGCACCCCATCAAACTGGTAAATGTAATTGTTCTCAACTTTTGATGGAACAGAGAAGGTTGAACATATATGAGTAAATTTCCTAATATGACAGTTGGTTCTGCAGTAAGGGTATGGTCTTTACGTTTCAGTTGCACTAATATGGTATGGATAAGCATGACAAAGCCCACCAGCACTGAGGATAAAGAGGAAGTCATTGGCATGGCAAGGAAAATAATTTATGAATACTGTTTCCTAATCCTTTTCTCTAAACACTAAACCCTGTTGTCATAATAAAAATAGAGTGTATTGTTATTCCTAAGCTGTGCGAGTGTATTTTTATTCAAGATTTAGATCACATATTGTAATGCATTATGGAAGATGTTGGCAAAGCAGAATTTCTCAAAGGAATGACAACCTGTGGTGTGAAGCCTGCTTTATTTACAGTGTCTGTGACTCAGTGGACTGATGACACTGTCGCTTCTTGGAAGTTGTAAGTGGAAAAGACTACAAATAAACCAAGTCTCTCACTTCCCTGTCATACGCAAGGAAAGCGCTATCTGGTAATAGGAAATGATGTAAGTGCATAATGTTTTACACAGCCCTGGAAGCAGTATTGCCCCCGTTGTCAATTTTGTGTACCCATTTCTTTATTGGGCAAGTGAAATGTGCATCAGATGCAGGTAAATATATGCTTGGTCTGTAAATTTCTATAGAAGAAGTACTGGGAGAAGTCTGGCCCTGACCTTTCATCATGAAGTGCTTTGAGCAACTTCTGGCTTTGAAAAGTTTTGGACAACTTCTCTGTTTGAAAAAGGAATACAGAATTCATCTGAATGTGAGGGGAATGAAAGATACTCCCTGTTTGGACAATGGTGAGTTACTGCATTAGTTTTCAGGACGTGTCAGAGAACAGATCTCTCCAGTGTCTGCAGTATAATGGCCTAGAACATCTTCCATATCTTGTTATTTTCTGGTGATCTGCAGCATAATAGTTGTGGAACAGTAAGATCCCTTGTGGCTCAGGTTCCTGGTGCCTGTTAATCATGGTGATGAAAAAAGCCCCCCACACCACAGCAACCAAACAAGAATCCTCCATTCCTGTGCATTTAATCAGTGAGTGGCAAATTGCAAACCAGCAAGGTAACTATGGCTATTTCAGTTGAGAAAAAAGTGTGGTGAGCATGCAAAGAAGGGAGCTAACACTCACACGAATCTAAGTATTGCATTTAAAAAAGATATAGTGGGTACAGTATTAGTCTCTGTTGCTTTTACATGTAGGAGGATAATTCAACTGTTATGATTCAGGGAACAGAGGCAGAGGCCCTATTTTCTCATTGAGTATTGATGGGATGTATTTGTACACATTGGTTGCAAGTGTTTGGGATCATTATTGCTATGCCTCTTGTGAAGTGTAGGTGTTTGCATTGCTGACTTTCACAGAGCTGTGAGGAGCTGGAAAAAAGCAGCCTCTGAGCTAACTTGTGTTGAATGGCTTGCTTTAGCAGAAGAAGGAATCTTTGCCAAGCTCTGGGGTAATGAATGAGCTTTATGAAAGTAGAGGATGTAAAGGTTAAATAGAAGAAGGTAGGTAGATAAGAGCTTAATACCTCTCTGGGAGCCATCTCAGGCTACCTAGAGCCCAGCTCTGAGACTGAAAACATCTGGAGACAGATCCAGAGAGGCATTGTGCAAACAGAGTATACACCAAAAGTGCCAAGCCCACTGCCAGGGTCTAAACAGCCTTTCCTGGGAGTAACATTCTTCCCTGGCATTAAAAGAGGTTCTGTGTTTTTTAGTGGCTGCATCACTGCCACCTTTGGATTGCTGTGTACTCTCTTGTTAACAATAAACCAGGACTGCATATTTTCTTCTTTATTGTCCTGTGTGAACACAAAGGTACTGCCTTTCCTATAAAGATCATGAAAAGGGTAATTTTCCACTCTGATTTTCCTTCTGTACCACTGGACTAGAAACACTCTGTAGAAGACACAGCTCCACCTCTTATTTCTACACCTTCTATAGATAGAAAATCCACTTTTCTGTTTCACATGTAGCCTGGGGATGTTTCTTTAGTTTTTAAAAATGAAGTGTCATTTTCTTTTCTTCATGAAAGCACACAAGTTGATCTTTTGGCTGCAGTGGGAAGGAAGGAGAGCAGTTCTGTAAAACATTCAGGCAGGCATCACAGCCTCTTAATGGAGTTGTTGAGTCAACAGCACTATTTGGGATCATTGCCCGGACCCCAGGTTTGTATGATTTCATACCTTCAAGTGTGACTTCTCACATTGATTCTAAAGTTACCTACTCTGAATTTTAAACAGGTAGGGCATAAACAGGAGAAGACCTGCTGTCCCTTGTCAGTTACTGTCAGAAAAAAGGCATAAGTAGACTCCAGAGACCACAAACTGCACTAAAATTTGGAGGTTTTTCCACATTCTTTATGTTTTACAGTTACTGAGGTTATTTTTACTGAAGAAGTCTCTAGACTTTCATTCTCTGGTAGGGTTTATCTTCCATGTGTTTGGAGCCAAGTGTGATTGAGGTTTCACAAGTATGGCTGTTGTTAGCCTTTGGGAACTGCTTTTCTTTCTTAGACTTTCCATTTTTTGCTGTGCTTAGTTTAGTAGAGATTTGATTCTCCTTCCTCTTTGCTCTCTACGCTGTAGAGCTTTGATATACCATTTCTATAGAAATGATATATCCAAGTCTTTTCTTACACAAGGAATATTTTCCAATCGGTTCTGGAATACCCAATCCTGATTTAATTCTTTCACTGTTGAAAATGGCGACTTTGTTGAGATAGATTATTTGATCCTAAAGCTGCAAAAAATAAATTTTTCTGTATTATTTTTTATATAAGAAGTTTGGGTCTTTATAGGGTTCTTCTTTTCTTTTTAATATCTATACACATACTTCCAAAGATTAGTTTTTCTAAGCTATGAACTGTACTGGGTAGCAGGTTTGCCATTAACTCCGTTTAATTGTTTTTCAACAGTAAATGGCAAACTAAATATTAAACTGGAAATGGCAAAAAAAATTGTAAAGGGAGAATATGTGATGCACACTCTGGCTTCTTGGGAGGTGGAAGAAAAAGGGGAAGAAAATAAAATATCCGGATTTCCCAACTGTACATTTAATCCCCTTCTTGTCTGTTTGAATGTATTATGAAATGTAAATCTCCATTACCTCATATTTTTTCACCTTTCCATCTGTCTTGCTTTTTATGACACTTGCTGGATTTAAATTAAGAGTAAGCTTTGTGACTCCTCTATCTCTTACATTTGCATATAAAGAGTAAGTATATACCCCCCAAAGGAATGGAAATATCACATCTGTGTCATAATTAGCATTAAGACATTTAAGAAAAAGGGAAAATGAATTTACAGTTTGCTATAAAACATTTTTTTGAGACAGCTATTTATCATTATAGATATTAATTCAAAGTGGCAGTCAGCTAAGTGGTCTTTTTGGAGGTTGCATGCTAGGGATGAAAAGAAATAAGCCTCCCTTTTGTCATAAGCTGCCCCTCTGACAAAAATGGACTGTCTTGCTTTGTACTGTAGTCTACCAAGTTATCAAATGGGATTTGCTTATTCATCTGTGTAGCAGCTATGCTGTAAAAGGTTTTCATCCAACACATGCATTGTAAAAGAATGTTGATATGAGGTTTTGCAGTTTCTGTTGTTGTCCGGCTGGTGTACAGCCAAGGAGATTCTTGATGTGTTCTTAAATTGCATTATATTGTTTAAATGCTTTGCAAATTAGTATAAATCTTCCGTGGCTTTTCCTGGTTTTGTTTTTTCAAGAGTCTCATCCTCAAGACTTACTTACATTTCATGTTCTCTTACAAATTTCTTCTAAGATGAAGTAACAAAGATTAGGAAGCTTTTTCCCTCAAGAAATTGCCCTTCAGTTAAATAAAATAATGAAGAGAATTGCTTTTTGATGGGCTTTTCCCCAGACTTTGTTCGCTATGCAGAAATCTGGTGAGGTCTGGTTATCCTATGAGGACTGTGTTTCTTGTCTTACACTTTCCAAACTGTTTACTGCTTGTGATAGACCTTTCAGGCTTTGCATCTTGTGATATGTATGTGGTGAAGTGTACAGGGAAAATGTTCCTGCAACATACATTTCTTTCATGCAGCTTCAATACATGGTTGGTGAGTATGCTGAATTAATTTGGTTGCATAGATCCACTGCCCGGGGATAATGAAACCCTGCAGTGCAGAAGAGAGACAACAGCACTCCCCTCCTTGTCATTTCTCTGACCATTCCTTGGGAGTTCTTTTGTTGATTGTAACACCAGTAGTAGTAAAAATGCACAGAGGCTCTTGGTTGACTACGTAGTAGCATCCCTGTAGCCTTTGTTTTCTGTTTGTGCACTGATCTTATTCCTCTTGGCAGTTGTGTTAAGATTTGAATGGGAGACTCTTATAGCTGCACTGTATTGTCCTTGTGTTTTTCTTAAGCATCTGCATGCTGTCCCCCTCTGCTACATGAATTCTTCTGGGGAAAGTGGCTTCGCTGTTTATTTGGTCTCTAACTGTTGTGTTATCATGGGAAGCATCTTTGACATGTAGCTGGGTATGCCTATAACAGCAAAGCAAGCTTTGACTCAGTGTGAGGGTGGAGAGGGAATCAGTCCATTCTTATCTTTGCATTACCTGCAGGCTTCACATTGACATTTTCTCCTTTGAGATGGAAAAGGAGCGCCTGCATCTGTTTTGACTGCCGCAGATGGGGTGACCAGGAATTGACCTAGGAACATGTGTGTGAAAGATGATACAGTATAGTGCCTACTCCTGGGGCAGACTGCTTTGCCATATGATGAACATTCAGCTAGTCACTCTCCAGAAGTGTTGCAGCAAGTGATCTAGAACTTTGTTGTTGTTGTTTCTTTTCCTTTTATAATCAGGCAGAAAGATTTGCTTTGATCAGTCATCTTTCTATTTTCTTCTTCCTTTACCCCCAGGTACCAACTTTTATCATTTCCCACAGCTCCATGCATGCAAACACTATAAACAAGTAGTAAAGTATCTGAGTCATCAGATACAGTTCCTCGGGGAGTCCTGCAAAAGAGAAGCAGATCCTGGGTTTTGCTGCTGTTGCTGTGCTTAAGTTAAGAATCCCGTGACACTAGTCTGGTACTCATTTATAAGAAACAAATTCATAACCAGATGAAGAAGTTCGGGAAAATCAGACTATTTGTAATATTCTGCTGGGTCTTATGTACTTGATACACAACAGACACGTCTATAGCAGTAGCTCTTTCCCATTGGGTTTTAAAGCAAAAGTGGGAAATAACTGCTGTTATTAACAACTACAACATTTGCATATTTATTATATTAGTCCAATGAAGAGTAGGAATAAACTAATGTTATAACTGACAAGGGATGTTTTCTGACTAGTGCCTTATGTAGAATCTTATTGCTGTGACAATTCTGGTTTGATGCCTTCCCAAATGCTGCATTTTCCAAATTGCTTCTTCCAGGGAAGCATCCTCAAGGAATTCCCTTCAGATTTGATAGCTCCTGCCATAACGCAAATTATGGGGTTTTCCCCCATTCCTACTCAGTGTTCTTTGTATTAGAAAACAGTACTCAAAGTCATACATGAATGAAATACAGAAACATTCAATGAAGGGTCCATATAATTATGTAGACTATCATTTTTCGTATCTATTATCTGCTAGCATAACCTTGCAAACTTGTAATGCATATGTATTCCAGATGAATTATCTAGAAGTGTAAGATACAGTCAGTATCAACCCAGCGTAATCTTAAAAAAAATAACTTCCACCATTCAGAAAGCATGAAGACAGATAACGCACACTGATAGCACACTAGTGCAGCTGAAATCAGCTGAAAACATCAGTATCATGTGGTCACTGGAATCTGGGGTACTGTAAATTATTAACCCAAAGCCTGACAGTTGTCCCCTGCAGCTTGTGGTCTTACGAAGGTGACAAGAGCCTTCAGACAGACAGAAGTCCTTGACTTGGAATAATTTTGTGATGGCACTAGAGTGCCACTGCCCAGGGCAAGGACATTGACTTAAAAGAAATCTAGTGAAATTCAGGGCAGAGAAAAGAAGTAAAAGCAGTAATTCGTTTATAACTGAGATTTTTCTGATGTGAGTTGAAATTCACATGTGGCAAATGGAGCAAAAACTGCAATGATTTCAAGAATCGCAAGTACAGATATTTATGTTGTTGGGAGAGGCCTGCCAAAGGACAAGGATGCTTTGGTTACCCATTTGTAATGAAGGCATTTTCAAAGGCCTGCAATGATATGACATCTTCTGTATACACTGCTACACACTGGATTAATTTTTCCACACGGATATAATGACAAAGGCAACTCTTTTCAAGCCTCTGGTTTTGAGAGAAATACCACTCTATTATTATTACCTTAACATTCATATCACCATCTAACAGACACCTGTTTCAAAGCTTTCTTAAAATATAGTGCACCGTTGACTTATAAGAAGGGATCAGTTAAGTCACTGCCTAGCCCTATAGCTGGTAGTTTGGTAGCGCTAGTAGCTCCAAAACATACATACATACCTGATGTGATCATCATACTCATCTTCAGGACCATAGAATCATAGAATAGTTAGGGTTGGAAAGGACCTTAAGATCATCTAGTTCCAAACCTGCTATGGGCAGGGACACTTCCCACTAAACCATGCCACCCATCATCCTAGTCTGAAGTTCTTGAAAACAATGGGGTTGTTTACAAGACCCTTCATGACTTCATTTGCGACATTAAGCAATTTGCTTTCAAACACTCAAGATACTAGATTTGATCAAGCAGAGGAAATCTTAACCAATATTCAACTGATGCTTATCTTGCAAGAGAAACATGGTGGTACTGCAAGAGCAACTAGAAAGTATTTCTGGAGTTAAGACTTGAGTAAAACAGCTATGCAGAGTTTATCAATCATGCCAGATTTCAGAAATAAAAAGTAGGAGGAAGTAAACCAATACGATTAGTAGTATGTAATGAGACAAAGTTTACGATAGGCCTTGACAGAAAATACAGCAGGTGAGAAATGTTTATTGAACTAGAAAATTATTGAGCATGAGAAGAAATTCCTTGCTTCCCTTAAATTTGACATGGTGTATTTGAGTGTTGGAAAGCAAATTATTTGACATTGCCAAACACAAACATGTAAAAATGAGATACGTCCTCAAAATCATGTCAAACTTAACATGTCAAAGAATGTTCTTGGTGAGTTTTCTTTATTTTGGGAAATATGTCCTAACATGCTGCAGGCAGATGACCATTGTAGGTTATTTTAGGTTATTTTCAGCCATATTGGAAATTTAGTAATAATTCATTAAGAATCTCAGATTTTATCTTTTAAAGAAATATGTGAAGGAAATTCCCCCAAAAGAACATTTCTTGACATGTGTCTATTGGTTAGACATGTGTATATATATAAAAAAGCTTTATATTGTTTCTTTTATAGCCCATACCTTGGTAATGTATTGGCTAACATTGTTTCTTCATATAGACTACAGTATTCAAATGACCTTGTTTTGGTTTACATCTCCACAACTGAAAATTACCCGTGAATAGTGTGTCAAGGCGCAAGAGCTTGGAATCCTAGCTATAAATTTGGATTGATATTAGGGAGTGTTAGTAGTACCCTACCTGTGGGCACACACACTGTAAAACAATGCCATTTTCCAGTGGCTTACTTCTCCATGACTTTGTAGTTTATGTGAAACAAGCAAACACATAAATAAGAAAAGCACCCAGAGCTCTTTAATTTCTCTTTTCTCACATGTGTCTTCTGTTTCTGACAAGTTTATTAGAGAAGAAAGCAAGTCAGAATTTCTTGCATAAATTCTTCAGTGGAATCTGATTCTAGCTGTAATGACTCAATAGATATTAATGGTTTTTTTCCATCTTGACAAAAACATTTGGTAGCCAAAATTGTGTATGCTTGCAATAATGAGCTTCTAGGAGTTAAACTACAAAAACACATCTCTTTTTGTAATGCATGGATTCATGCATTCTAGAAGTTGAAAATCATAGATATAGAAAGCTCTGATCAGTAGATCAGAATGGCATTCTCTGGGAACAAATAAGACAGATTGGTTCTAATGATATGAATGAAAATAACTTGTTAACAAGTAGGTTCTTACAAAAGAACCCTGTCTCCATTTGCTACAAAGGACTTAAAGCTCTATTTTCAAGTGGAATGGAATCTTCAGAGTAAAATTCCAGGTTGTCAGGACTTCTGTTGGTTGTGTGACATTTTGTTCCAGTTTGCTAACTTAAAGACCAATAAGCAAGTGGCAACTCAGACCATGAAACCAATTCCGTGAGTTTAATATCACTGTGTTTAACAAAAATGGCACAGTAAGTAGGGCTGCAGTCAGAGGGTGCCAAAGTAAGGCTTTATTTTTCATGAATATTTTATCCTGGGTGTCAAGGGAAGAAGAGGTTATATGCTTCTTTCAGATAAGCGCATGCTTTGAGCAGGGTTTGGACAGGTGACCTTCAGAGGTCCCTTTCAAAATAAAATGCTCTCTGTTTCACTGCTTGCCTGTATGTGACAAAGTGAAATCATGTTTCTGATATCTTTGCAGATAAGAATAGGCACAAGTAAGCATCTTATAGTCATTTTTTTGGAATGTTAGGGAATGTTCTATTGCCTCCAGAATACTTCTGTTCTTGCACATTAACGTTTGTGAGCTCATTAGCATATCATGAACAGTTCAAAGAGGTACAAAGAGGACACACAATAGACCACAATCCTTGATACAACCCTTGTAGCACATTGGGCTGGCTTTCATTCATGTGTTAATTCAGCCTTTTCAGGGGCTCCCCAGTCCAGTAGCTGTTTAACAAAACATATTATTGACATTCATCTGCTGCTTTATCCCTTACTGCTAGACCATGGGAAGACACAATCCTGGGCACTTCTGCTCCACCTGCTGAAGGGCGTTCATAAAACCTTTCCTTGGTACTTGTTACCCTTACAATCTCTTGCCTACTAAAGGCCTTGTCACAGAGTATGTGAGCCTGGAATTGAAGTTTTATCATCATTTATAATGGACAGGAATATGACTCTTGGAGCCTGGAAGTCCTAGGAGTTTTGTTTGCTGGTTTTTTGTTTGTGATAAATTCATCAGAATGAAATTACTGGCAAACTCTTTACTTACTTGACACTTGTATGCATATGAATATATTTTACTGAACAGCAATGTGAAGGACAGTATCATCAGTCCCCATGTGACATAGTTCTCTAGCTGGTTGATGAGCTGAGGTTTCTTCCTTTTCTCCAATACGTTGATAAATAGAAACATTACATGTGCTTAAAGCTCTAATGTGATTCTGTCTCCACAGGATGCCAGGATTTAATGTTGTTGCATAGAAAGTTTAACATATAGTATTATGCTCTTGCATACTGTATTTGCAACAACCACTGGTGTGAAAACCTGAGCAGACTCTAAAAATAACATAATTTCATTTGTATTTTACAAAAGAAAAATGTGTACATTGATTGGTATAAAAGAGGCTTCAGTCAATGAGGAACATTGTAGAAGCATAATTGGATGATGATCTAGCATAGGCAAGTGGAATCTAACCAATTTATTAGTGTGTCTTAAACAAGTTCATTTGACCATCTTAATCTGTTTCATGTAATTGTTATGTCAAAGAAGGTAACCCAGTTTGATTTTAGTGTCCAAGAAGCCAAGGGAAATTGTCATTGTTTAAAATATAGTTCAAATCACTGAGATAATACCAAACCAAGGTCTTGCAATATTATTCTAGCCTCATTTTCCCTGATTTCAAAGCAATTCCCAGGAATTCTGCAACTTAGTTACAATCATAATCAGTCTTTAAACTGATTACAAGCGAACTTCCAGGTTGTGTTCTGTTGCATCCATTAGGCTGCTTTTTTTCCCATATCCACTTCTGATAGTTCTTGTATATACAAGGAAGGAGGCTATTTGAAGGGCACTGAGTAGGTTCATCCTAATGGATGGTTGCCCAAATGACTTTTCCTTGAGTTCTTGCCCTGTAATCCTCAGTGAGCTCAGTGGTATTGCAGGTCAGCCTCTTCAATTGAAAGCCACAGTGTCTGAAGATGAGTATGTGAAAGCAGTAATGCATAAATATTTTTGAAACATTTAATCTCAGTGCCAGTATTTGCTTTCAGAAGTGCCACCTTTGCTTTCCAGAATGTACACAGACCATTTTCTTCTCTCTCCTTGCTATGTGGAAGTAACCCATCTTAAAGAATCGGAGATACTATATTGTAGGACAAAAGCAAACAAAATTTGTAGTCAGCCAACAAAATAACCTGCAGTTAATCACTTGCATTCCTGGCCCATTGCTCAAAAGCATTACTTGGTTACTGTAGTTATTGACCATCTTAAAAGGCATTATTCTGACACTGTGTAGCTCATTGGTATTTACAGCAGAACACTGAGGCTACAAAAGGTTTTCAGGTGTGTTTGAGGCTGGCAGCTGTGTGAGGATGTGGCTCAATAGGTCAGGTTTTCATGTTGGGTAACATCGTTTTCTGAGACTTCTCCCCAAAAAGTTCTGCTTTGACTACAAAAATTAAATGGGCAGGAATGACAGAAGCAAGTAGAGGTACCTGATGTTCAGCGGTCTGAAAGCCTGCTTGGTTATTTACTGCAACAGAATGGGAAAAAAGAGTGTTTGTTGTGCAAATTTTAAAAACCGTTGTAAAAAATACTTGGCAAATCACATTTTTCCTAAGATAGGAGACAGTCTTCTACCAGTGGTCCTCTCAAAATCTTCCACTAGCTTAAAGATGTCGAGGTCTAAAGTGAGGGTGGAATGGCTGTTTCTTTGGTAAATACTCTGGTAGACACAGAACTTGAAAAGATTTTGTGCATATCTTTTTTGCCAGCATGGTCCGGGGTGAGATGCCCCTGCCCATGGCAGAGGGGTTGGAACTTGATCTGAAGGTCCTTTCCGATCCAGACTGTTCTACGAGTCTATGATTCTATGAAATAAGTCTGCTGTGCTTTCTGAAACCATACATACAAGCTACCCCCCAGAGGTGCTGCCTTCTCTTTTGTCAGCCTACAGCTGGATAGCCTTGCAGGGAGACTGAGAGTACATTTGCTATTGGCACAAAAAGAAATACTTACATAAACAGTTGTGGTGAAAAATAGGTTTTCTTAAGTAGGAACAAAGCTTGTACAATTCTAGGTATGATTGGGATGTACCCTGCAACAGAGAAATGTTAATAATTCCTGTTGCTTTAAAAATCTGTGCCTTGTTTTGACTGTGGGTTTCAGTCTTTCGAACAAATGCTTTTGTTCCACAACTCAATCATCCAGGTTTCTTTAGCTGTATTATAACACCTGGAACAGAAAGAAAAGGAAATGTTTACTAAAATTGCTATCTGCTGGAGGTGAATTATCAGATCTACTTTTCTTGAGACAGATGTTGAATAAAGCTTTGTAAAGATTTCTGCAATTTGTAGCTCATCGACAAGCTTCATCAATTGCAGTGTAGAGGCTTTCAGCTGGGCCTTTCTGCAAAGATTAGAGTATCATAGCTGGTTCACTCTGGTATATTTTGTGCTAGATGGCAATGCTGAAGAGGCTTTTTGTCTTAAAGCAGACAGTGCTATGTTTAGGAAAAAAGCATGTTGAACATAAGTATACGGGAAGGGCTTTTCCTCATGCTTTCTTTCTCCATTTGCATACTGTTATACAATTCCAAAAGAAATCTCCAGGGCATGTTCTGTGCTGGTGTGGCAGTCATAATTCTCACAGTCCAACCTAACAGTCCAACCAGATGGTTGACTTCAACCATGGAGTGCTCTTGAAAGGCAGGGACATTTTTGTCTTTGGGAAGAAGTACTGTAAGCCTATGAACCAAACTAATCATCTGCTCTACCTTAAGCAGAAGAAGGTATGGTAATCTGTAGTGTATTTGGTTTCCCAAAGCAGTATTTTGCTTTCTTGCTTTCAATTATCCTTATCATTAAGCAGCAAGTGGAAAACATGCCATCGAGAAGTCAAAGGTATATGATGAAAGCAACTTACAATCTGAAGCGTACCTCACTGGGAGTTTCTCTTTATTAGCACACAGTGCAATTTAAGTGTAAAGATGTGGGGGAGTTCTAATTATGCATTTACTGAATATGACAAGTTATGAGATCATTGACAGCTAATTAAAAACTTCCAAACTTGTTCAGCATTCAGAGGCCTTTGTAATCAAATATAAATTTCAAATTCATGCCTTTGTATCTAACCTTATGTAGATGCTGCTTTCAGTGACCTTTAATAGAAAACATACCAGAACTCTAGAGGATTCAAAACGTTGACTAGTTTTCTCTTGCTCTGATTCCTTTAGGGTAGGTACAAGAGCTTTTAGGAAAAGCTCAACAATTTCATTTATTAAGCAGACATATGTACATAAATACACAGAAAAGATACTGCTGTCCTTTATAACACTTCTATAGGAAGGATAGAAAGGGTGTATAGGTGTTGTGGTTTAACTGGGCAGGCAGGGGAACTCAACCCAGCCCTTTGCTCGCTCCCTCCAGTGAGATGAAGGAGAGAATCAGAAAAGAGGTAAAACTTGTGAGCTGAGATACAGACAATTTAGTAGAACAGAAAAGGAAGGGGAAATAATAACAACAATAGAAGAATATACAAAAGAAGTGATGCACAATGCAGCTGCTCACCACCTGCTGACTGATGCCCAGCAAGTCCTTGAGCAGCATCTGCCACCCCCAGCCAGTTCCCCTTAGTTTTACTGTTCAGCACAACACCATAGGCATGGGATATCCCTTGGGATCAGCTGTACTGCCGGTGTCCCCTCCCAGCTCCTCATGCTCCCCTGGCTTGCTTGCTGGGCAGCATGAAAAGCTGCAAGTCCTTGACTTTAGTGTAAGGCCTGCTTAGCAGGAAATGAAATATCAGTGTGTTATCAACATCATTATTCTCATGCTAAATCCAAAACACAACACTACACCAGCTACTAAGTAGAGAAAGTAACTATCCCAGCTGAAAACAGGGCAATAGGAAGCAATATCTAAACATATATATCTCCTTCATAAGGGGTAAAGTTACTTTCTGTTTATCACTGTTCTGTAGCTCATGTAAGAAAGCCTTATTCTCATTCTTGGTTTCGAGGTGGCCATTCCTTATTTTGCTGATTGCCACTAAATGGTATTGTAGGTCAAAACTTCAGAAGAGGTATACAAAGATTGAGGAATCAATTTTCCAGCCTTGCTGACTGTCGTGGTTTAAGCCCAGCTGGTAACTTACAACCACGCAGCTGCTCGCTCACTCCCCACTCTTCCTTCCCCTGATCCTAGAGGGATGGGGAGGAGAATCGAAAGAATGTAACTCCCATGGGTTGAGATAAGAACAGTTTAGTAACTAAGGTATAACACAAACCACTGCTGCTACCAGCAATAATAATAGTGATAAGGGAAATAACAAGGGAAGAGAACACAACTGCTCACCACCTGCTCTCTGATACCCAGCCTGACCCAAGCAGTGATCTAACCTTTCCAGGTCACTGCCCCCGGTTTATACAGTGGCCATGATGTGCTGTGGTATGGAATACCTCTTTGGTCAGTTTGGGTCAGGTGTCCTGTCTCTGCTTCATCCCAACTTCCCCTCCTCCCTGGCAGAGCATGAGGCTCAGAAAGTCCTTGGTCAGAGTAAACATTACTGAGCAGCACCTGAAAACACTGGTGTTATCAGTGCTGTTCCCAGGCTGAAAGTCAAAACCACAGCACTGCACCAGCTACTAAGAAGGAGAAAAAAATGACTGCTACTGCTGAACCCAGGGCACACACACTGCTTTCACCTTACAACCAGGTAATTTTTACTGCTTGAATGGCTCTTGTTCTTAAGAAAAGTTTACAGCTTAGCTGCTTGTCAGCCAAACAAAGTATTTTGGAAGATTTTGGCTAATGGTGGTAACTACTGACGTAACTGTAGGGTTATGTCACTAGGTACTATGTCACTCAAGAAAGCAGTCATGTTTTTTGACTGATTGTAGGTGAAAATGCTTGGGTGATGTAGTTGATGCCACAAAATTCACAATATCATAGAATCATAGAATAGTTTGGGTTGAAAGAGATCTTCAAAGCCCATCCAATCCAACCCCCCCGCATCTTCAACTAGATTAGTTTGTCCACAACCACATCCAACCTCATCTTGAGTGTCTCCAGGTATGGAGCATCCACCACCTGCATCTACCACCATCAACCACCATTCTAATATTATTTTTTGAAGAATGTATTACTCTCATTCTGAAGTGAAATAGTATTACTCTGTTTGCAAGATACTGCAAGTAACTTATTCAGCCATTTGTCTAAAGCAGAATATGAAATGGGTGTGTTCAATAAAATATTCACATATCATTTGATTAGCCTTAGTTCAGCATAGTAGTGTCCTAATATACAAGTAGGGTAGGTAAATAAAGTCGCTTCCACATCTCCTGGTTGATGCTAAATGTTAGATATTTAATTTTCTCAGTATCTTTATTACTTTTACACTGTACTGAGTGAAATCTAATACCCAGGAGCAGAGATGATGACAGGCTGATGCCTTCCAAACAGTTTGATACCAGGTCAAGTAATCGAATTAAGATATTCTGGAGGATTACTAAGATTTTAATTTCCTCCTCCTTTGATGTCAATGTGAAAGTAGCTAGCAATTCCAGGACATCAAAATGGTTTTGAACAATGTTTCTGAAGGCTTTTAGAGTCCTAATTTGAGTGAAACTTGGTTCTACTTTGCAAAGACTGTAAGACTATTCAAACTCTTATGGTTTTTTTACTAAAAAGCTTTCTTTGATAAATGATTATTTTTATCATGACTTCTAAGTGCATTAAAATGCATTAGGCACATGTCTTGTTCAGTACTTATCACTGAAATATTAACTACTCAGTGCTGAGGTGATATAAAGGTGCAATGAAGCTGAATTCTTAGTAGTACCTGCTTTCATGAGACTGGTATTCAGGGAGAGTTAGGTCAAGAAAGTTCAGTCTGTGTCAAAAGAACCCTAACCCAGTCCATCTATCTTTTCTCCTTTTGAAGCCTCTGAATGTGAAGATCTGGCTGGATAATTCCCCTGATTCTGGACAGAGGTATTAATTTCAAATACTTATGTTGAATCTAAGTTGACACAATCTGTATTCACAAGAGCTTCCTGGAAACTCACTTTACCCTGTTCCCTCTGTAATGTTTCAGTGTCTCAACTGTGAGACATCCTACATGCAGGTTAGACCCTGTTAAATTTCTGCAGTGAAAACACTGGACATAATTTAGTTTTCTGGTAACATTAAAGTAATGTGTCAAAAATGAGCATAAACTGTGAAGACTTTTCATCAGCGACTGTAGTCTCTTCAATGATTGTAGTGATAGAACAGGGGGTAACAGGTTCAAACTTAAACAGAAGAGGTTCAGGTTAGATATAAGGAAGAAGTTCTTCCCTGTGAGGGTGCTGAGGCGCTGGCACAGGTTGCCAGAGAAGCTGTGTCTGCCCCATCCCTGGCAGTGTTCAAGGCCAGGTTGGATGGGGCTTGGAGCAACCTGGTCTAGTGGAAGGCATCCCTGCCCATGGCAGGGAGTTGGAACTGGATGAGCTTTAGTGTCCCTTCCAGCCCAAACCAGTCTGGGGTTCTGTGGTAAGAGAAAGTTTGTCTAATTTTTCCAGCTGAGAAGTAAATGATACTGATAGATATGCTGTGTATTTCCTAGTCTTTCATTGTTAAATAATGCAGATTTAAAATGTGGGTTTTTTTCCCTTTTAGCCTGACTGTTCTTGCTAACTGAGATTTCACAATGAAGCCTGATTTTCCTCTCACCTGACAAACACTTACCTACTTTTTTCAAGAAAATAGGTGGTTACGATTTGTTTAGGAGAACTCTTTCCTACATCCGTGTAATGTATCAGGCTACTCCAGTATTTTTGTACCGAGAAGGCAGCTCATGTTATAGCCACATGGGCTGACAAGTCAGTGCAGAATAGTAAGGATGTGATTGGCATTTATCCATGCAGTCAAAATAATGAAAAATAGCATCAAGTTTTGGATATTTTTTCTAATAGCATTTATAAATATTTTGCTTAAATATTTGGAATAATTTCTACTAATACATTCCTCACTAGTCTAGAAACTTCTTGCAATGGAATACTTCTAAAACTTGCCATATAAAGAAGAAAAAGAGGTAAACATCTGAGAAGAAAGCTATTAAGATTGTATATTGAGACACCGCAGAAACAGGTATGAGATCAAAGTAAATTGCAACAATTCATCTTCTGCTTGTTAAATGTATGTGAAGAACTTAAAAAGAAAATGGCAAAGTTTTCTTTCTGCCCATAAAGCTGTAAGTTCAGAAGGTAAGAAATAAACCTTAGCATTAAGTATCACACTGAGGATTTGTATACACATTGACACTTCCAGAACTGTGTTTTTCCTCACTGGGATACAGTCCTAGATATTTTCTGTAGGTTTTGGGCTAAAGAGAGATTTATTTGTCTTAAAATACATTAAAATTTAATTAAAATTAAAAATTGATCATATTTGGCTAATCATTCCCTTCAAATATGTTTATTATTTTGTAATAAGCAATAATATTCAGCAGTTAGTCTGTGGATCTCAAAAATCTATCATGAATGTGCACTAACACTACTACAGCGAGTAAACTATGACATGCCATTTTTAATACTGTGCTGGAAAATGTTGAGCATCAGTTTGATCTCTCATTAACAAACCTCACTTAAAATGTCATGGATTCAGAGTTAATGGGATGAATAATTAAATATCCTTTGTGTGGTGGTAGTTGAAATGGTAAGAAGCCACCAGTGAGCTGTGTGGGGAGGCGATCACTCTACCAGATAGAGGGAGGTTTGCACTGAATATGTGTCTGCAGTTCTATTTTTTGCTCATCTTAAAGGCAGAAAATGAAGACAACAACTGGAGAATGAGAGAAGTTATCCATAGTGCTGCAAAGGATTCACTTCCCAGGAGAAACGAGTCTTTCCATTGTAAGATGAGAATTTTACAGCAACAAAATACTTGGACTGAAAAATCAGTTGCTGCAGCTAAAGGAGTCAACTAATTCCAGTATTGGCTAGTAACTACTTTGAAAATGAGGTCAACCTCTATCCTCCCACCACAACTATGGTTAAGTGAGATTTGATGTAATTTGAGCTGCAGCCTCAACCTCTATCAGGTCTCTGAGTCTGTCTTGACTATGTTGTCTGTCTACAGGTTTTCTGCTAAGGCTGTCAGGCTGTGTCCTACTTTCAGAAGAGTATCTTCGCTATGTTTCGGTCCCCAAGGGCAGTATCTACACCAGATTTAATTAAAACTGGGGATGCTAATCAGCAGATCTTCCTGTAACTGTGAGGTTTCTAAGACCTTGACTGCAGTCACTGTCCAAAGTTAAGTGGCTTTTGCCTTACTAACATTGTGGGAAACATTGAAATAACACTCCTGGATCACAGATCCTGCAGTCTTCAGTGCCAATGTTCTGTACAACTGACAATTCTCAATAGCAGCAAGTTCATTCAGGGATACTATGGCTTCAAATACCTCAGTGTAAGAGTTAAGTGATACCCTTCTAGAATGAATCTGTAACAAATACCCATCCTACATCTTGTCATGGGTTCTGCAGTAACAGTCATTTTTCTCCTTCATAGTAGCTGGTGCAGTCTGTGTTTTTGACTTTCGGCCGGGGAACAGCACTGATAACACCGATGTTTATAGTTATGGCTTAGCATGTTTTGGTTTGACCAAGGACTTTCTGAGTCTCATGGTCTGCCAGGGAGGAGAGGAAGCCGGGATGAAGCAGAAACAGGACACTTGACCCAAACTGACCAAAGAGGTATTCCATACCACAGTACCTCATGCCCAGGATGTAAAAACTGGGAGCAGGAACCCAGAAGAAGGCAGTTCATGGCTCAGACGTCAAGTGGTGAGCAGTTGTTTCCTCTTCCCTTGTTATTTCCCTTACCATTATTATTATTGGTGGTAGCAGCAGTGGTTTGTGTTATACCTTAGTTACTGGACTGTTCTTATCTCAACTTGTGGGAGTTACATTCTTTCAGCTCTTCTCCCCATTTCCCCCCCCTTCAAAATGGTTGGGGAAAAAGAGTGGGGAGTGAGTGAGCGGTCTGCGTGATTTACGCCCTAAACCACAACAGTCTGCAAAACATAAAACAGCAGCAAGACATTTTACTGATGAATATGTATAAGAAAAATAAAAAGGACCTTAAATAATTTAATGGCCTTATCTCGCAATGAATTAGATCATATCTGTGCATTATAGCAGGTAAGTGTTTCAAGGGATGAGAACTTGATTAGACAGGGCAACTCTGCTGCCCTTACAGCCTGTGCAACTAGATTTGCTTCCCAGAGCATGTATTGTAGGACAGAGGGGAGCAGAATCACCCTCAAAAGCTGGAAAGTAGGTAAATGTCCTGAAGCGTAGCAGTTGCAATGAATACTTAAAGTGAACAAGAGGAAGAATTATTTACTTTGGTGCTTTAAAGAAAGAGGAGAGGAGTGAGGAAGAGAGAATGGAGTACAATTAGAGAGCAATAAATGTAAAAGTTTAAATTTGAAGTGCAATAATGTTGTGTGAGAGTGCAGAAATGTCATGGCTTATATTTTACTTCCACAGGAAGTTTTGTGTTTATATTTAATTTCTAGGAACCCAAGGGCAAAGCAAAGCAATTAAAATGTTGAAGACTTAAAAATAAACGTCAGAGGCTTCAAGTGAAATACCTTTAGCTGATTAGTGGTACAATGAATCTTTAATGAGAAATAAATTGGGATTGCATTATTTCTTAGGAGGATAAGGAGAAGCATTTGATATCTGCATTGATAATAGAGAGCTTAGGAATAATCTATCACTGTGAGCTGCTTTTCTAGAAAAAAAGAGTAGGAAACTTCTATCTGGCCGAATGCACAGATAAGAAAAGCAGTGAAACAAATACATTTGTAAGTCCTTTCACTGAAAAGCTTATTGCGAGGTGAATTTTAACATAGTCACATCACTCGTTTGATCTTTTTAGACTCATTCCTTTGATATTTGTCCATGTTTGTTTTTGTAAAATCCTTACTTTGTCTTGAAGTCTGATTTTAATGCAGACTGATTTATATAAAAAGTGCAGGCTGTAAAATTAATTTAGAATGACCCACATATAAAACACTGTGTCCTGTATTTACCAAAGCAAGCAAAATTCTATTAAAAACAGGGCTCAGAAATACACTTCAAAAGTATTTCTTCTCTGTTGTCCTATTGTGGCAGTGTACCAAATGAAGGGAAGAAGAAAAGTCCTTTGATTAGGGAGATTGGCAGCATTTATGTTTTAAATCAATTGAATTTTAAATATGCATTTATTGTCTGTTTGAATTGCTACACAGTGAAAGGAATGCTCTTCTCTACGCAATAATTGCTCTATTTCAGCTCTCAAATTGGGTCACAGTAACAGGCAGAGTTCTCCACTCTTTCTGTCTCTCTCCTCTTTTCCTTGGAAAAGCAACTGAAGTTCTAATCATTGCGTTGAGGTGCTGTACAAGTGACAATAGTATTTCTCTTGAAAATTATATTCTTTACCCCTATTTTTGATGGTATTGTATTGTAAACCACCTTGAAGAAGAATGTAGAATTCTGCAGGCTGAACAAGGAATGCTGAAATTCAACTGAATGAGTGCAGCAATCCTAGTTACTGCTGGAACTCAGTTTTGATAATGTGCACTTCACCTTCTATATGGGACTATGTAAAATTAAATGAATAAGAATTATTTATCTTATGCTGCTTTACAGTCATCATATTCCTAAACATGCTTTTTAGTCAAAAAATGAAGGAGAGATGACAATACAGGCCAATGAAGCTCATGCTATAACCTGTAGTAGGCCTAAGTTTTGTCTTATTTTGGTATATCATAGTAATACAATCTGTGGTTAGTATTGAGAGCAACAACTGGCGGAAGCAGTTAAAGTAAATGTTACAGACAGGAGTTGTGCTCAATGACTCAATGTCCAGCTGGAGACCAGTACCAAGTGTTGTTCCTCAGGGATCAGTGTTGGGACTGATCTTGTTCAACATCTTTGTTGGTGACATGGACAGTGGGATTGAGTGTGCCTTCAGCAAGTTTGCTGAAGACACCAAGCTGTGTGGTTCGGTTGATACGTTGGAGGGAAGGAATGCCATCCAGAGGGACCTTGACACGCTTGTGAG
>JASSUY010022511.1:0-17589 GCA_032466535.1 Forpus xanthops
TCCCATTTCCCCGGGACTGGGGAAGAAAGAGGGGGGGGGGGTGCACAGAACTGTTTGAGGGGCCTCAAACCACGACAATCAGAAATACACTGAGACTAGTATTTTATTTCTGACAATGAGTAGCAACAGATAACTCACTAAGAGTGTCAGAAACTATGATTATACAGAACGAGATTCATCCCTTCATATATCGCCACAATTCCCAGGAATTTGATGGACTGCAGCCTTCTTGAATGGAGCCTTTCAAGCAGGCTTTTATGTTCAATCTTCTTTGATAAATTTTCCTTTTATGAATTCCAATTTTCAATCTCAGTTTTCTATCTATAGCATCTCATGCCAATGACTTTCACAATTTAAGTATGTATGTTTCAGAGAAGTTCTGTAATTTTGTTTTAAATCTTCTGCCTGATAAATCAAATATCCCTATTTATTTCAACATAAGAAATTAATTAATGCTCCTTATTTATGTGACATACAGTATTTGTAATTTTATTAATCTTTCATACAGTTTATTTCTTATTTCTTTTCAAAATTTAAAAACTTTAGTCTATTTTATTCCTCTCCTATAGAATTTTTCCCCCATAACAGTTTCCATCCTTTTCTTCTTTTCTGTATTGTTTCTCATGTTATTGCAGCTATCTCAACATAGGGTTTCAGAATATTAACATGGTTCAGGAATTAGATTACAGGGAAATTGCATTTAAATTTCAAAAGTTTAAATTTTTAAAGCATAATTCATAGATGAATTTACCTTCAGTGCTTCAAAATCTTGAAAATGCATTGCATTCCATTCGTAAACACCTAAAACTGCTAACCTTAGAAGCAGTTTAAAAATTACAGGATAAAAGTATTTATTTTTAATATCTGTGCATACATAAAATATTTGCTTCCATGTCCCACTGTAAGTAGAAGAAATAAACACAGTAAGTACACATGAAGGGATTATTTTCTTTTTTAGTGACTGTTATGTCATGACCAGGAAGCTGTGGAATTGCTCTGACACAGGTTTGACATTGATTCTATCCTTAGTACAAAGAAATTGCATAAATAGGGTCATAGGATGCTTGATGGTTTGGTTTAGGCTCATTTTACAAGTGAATTTGCACTCTAAATCAATTCAAGTAATTTTCACAAGCAAAACAGATGGACAATCACAAAAAGTTTTGAGTAGCCTGTAGGCCCCATATAAGCAATATTTTATCTTGTCAGGATTTATTCATGAACAGAGTTTCATTCATGCATCAAAAATATTGTATTTTGGGCTGCTGTGTCCAGACACATAAAAGAAGGAATTATGGCTGCATGTAGTTAATCATAGAATCATAGAATAGTTAGGGTTGGAAAGGACCTTAAGATCATCTAGTTCCAACCCCCCTGCTAATACAATGTACAAAGCATAGTAATTATTATAATCCATAATCTAGGAAGAAGAGTGATTTAGGATTATCTCTGCAGCAATTAACTGTTCTACCACAGCCCATTACTTGCTTTTCTCAGTGAAGTAAATCAGATCATGGCAGGGTCTCAGTATATATGACAAGGAATTATTAATTTTTAGTTACTACAGAATGACAAATGAAACAGTTATATGTTTTGGTCTTGGACCATTCCTTGGTTTGTATTTGGTTGTTTTTTTGTTTTTTTTTTCTCTGCCTGGTTTTGAGATTTGTGTTATTCCATGCTTTATGTGCAATACCCTTTCTCCCACCATACAACCCATGCAGCATAACATACAGCTGTTCCGGCCTTACTTGCAAGTTCAGTCACTGGTGTTTCAGTACAAACAAAAACAATCAGTCTCCCTCACCACTTCAGCAATTGCCATCCTGAGACAATAGTAAATGATCACATCAAAACAAGTGCAGTATTCTGCTGGAGTAAGCACAGTGCGTGTTCCCTGTTAAATTATGAAGCCATCTTCCTACTATATTTTTTCCAGAAACTGTTGAGTCACAGACTCTATTTTTGCATTTATTTGGTTTTATTACTAATCATGAACTTTACTTATTCATTAGTAAAATGCCTTACAAAATGTTCTACAAAACAGAGTTACGAATAAGCAATACCAGTCAGTCCAGAGAGTGTTAAAAATGTCCATGGAAGCACGAACACATTAGCTAGTAAATGTCTTCCCAAAAGGGGTAGTTTAAAAGCCTGAGGTTTTCTTCTACCATATAAAAATTCCTGAGAATTATAGTTCACCTTGATAAGACTTCGGGAAATGTATGATATATGATATGATATGACATGTTATGGATATATCATCCAGCCTGGATAAAGCCCCATGTTACCCTCTCACATCACAAGCTGAGCCAGCTTTCAGATTTAGGTTGGACTTGACAGCTTCTGAATTCCCTTCCATGTTGAATTATCCTAATTATAAGATTCTCTCATTCCCATGTTCCCTTATAACCTACTTTTACCCAGACACACACCTAATATATTGAGCATCAGGATTATCTTTAGACCTTTGGTTGATCTGCATTTCCATGGACATGACAGTTTCTTAAAGTCAAATTCTACCTTTACTAAGGATTTGGTCTGTTTATTGTAAATCTTACAAAGTAACTAGATGTCTTTAAAAAGACCCAAATCTACAGGCTCTTTACTCTTAAGTGGCAGAATTAAGGTTTTCATTATGAAACTCACAGCTACATGAGTCTATTCTGCCTGAAAAGTTTCAGACATATTTCTCCACTTCACTTTGAAGTACAACCTGAGAAATGAATACAGAAAATACCACTAGAACAGGGTATCATGAAAGGTACTTCTTCTTCCTCAGAAACACACTAGTAGTACAAAATTACACAGAGTAGCCTCCACCTCTATTGTTAAACATGTGGTTCCTTTTTGCTCTCTAGATTCAAATTTTCTTCATGTTTCAATAAGTGTTTTAAGGGGACCAGATTTAAAGTCAAAGTCCTTTTCAAATGATGGCTACCAAACAGTCACACAATAGAACAGGAAAAAAAAAAAATATGGAAAGCTTTTGATTCCAAAATGCCCACCACTTCATTTCTCTTTTTCTCTTCACAATAGGGGATTAAAACAGTAATGCAAAATGCATGGTTAATCAAAGACTAAAACCAGACAATATTTTTAGCTTTAATATTCCTCCCATTCCTAGCTTTCTGTTTACCCTGTCCTTTGTTAAGCATTCTCTCTCTTATCTTCTATTACCTGTTTTAAAAGCAGAGATGGACTTAGTCACTCCAAAACCTAGCTGCCTTTGCAGTTGCATCTATTTTTTTTTCTCTGCAGTTTAATCCAATAAAAAAATTAATTGCATCCACTGTCAGTAAAACCTCTGCTTTCAGCAGGTTTTTATGACTGCATTTTGTTTGCCATACGAATTGAATATTTTTTCCATCTATTTGGCTACAACTGCAACATTCTTCTGAAGACATGTTTCCTATGATAAGCAGTATCATTCCTGCCACTACTCTTTAAATTTGAACTCAGTTGTGTCAGAGTACAAACAATCTATCATCTGGGGCATTTAACATCCTTATTAGGGTTCTATCACTCATTAACATTACATTCCTGAGTCTTTCCTCTGAGCATTAAAGAAGACATAAAATCTTTGTAAAATAATTAGGGAGAAAAAACCAATATTATCTAAGGCACTCTCACAACAGTCTTCATTTGTAAAAAAAAAAAAAAATAAACAATTGCACTTGTCACTTTCTAATTTGAAGTGTTTTCAAGAAAACAATTTCTGGGCCTGAGGTCTGCCCTCTCTATTTAACCTCTATTTATGGTCACCTGAGCTTCTTGTCCTGTCTGTTCTGGTCTTTTTTCTCCAGTGCATTATTATTTTCATTGATACTTGTATTACTTAAGTGTGATTGTCTATCTTAGTATGTCAAGCAGAGGCTTTCCTCTGTAGCCTTATATAAGCATCATTTAATCAAATATGTTGACTAAAATTAAATCTAACCCCTTCAGACAGTGGATGGCTGAAAAATCAAATAACTGCTTTGTTATAAAAATAAGATTGAGAACCTAATATGTTAATGCACGTGTCTGCTGTAGGTTAATCATCAACAGTATACTTTATCATTAAATGCCTCCTTAAGGCTAATTTCTACTGTAACTGGCATTTAAAAATTACTCTGTAGATGCCAAACATGAATGAACTGCAGCTTCACTTCAGGGAGAGAAAAAAATCAAAAGAAAACCCTTTCCATAACTAGCATATTACTATTATGACTCAAAAGTTCTCAAAAACACTGAACGTTTATAATTTTGTTCCATCACAGCACTGGTAAAATGGGCTTAAGAGTGAGGAAATACTAATTTTCTTCGTAATTAATCTACAAATGAGAGCAAAGGCATGGAAAACGACACATATGATGCCACATATATAGTTCAGAATAAGTATTGCTCAGGAATATGAGAGACTTTGTATCCTATATACTACCAGATTCCTTTAGTGCTAAAACAAAGTATCCCAAGGAATGATTCCAGGGCATCAGGCCATGAATGCAGAGTGACTCTAAAGCTTCTATAGAGTGAACAGGCAACATTCAGGTTGAGTAGTACTTGGACAAACGTTCCTTAATATTTTAAAACTTCATTAACAGAGTTTGCAAACTTGGATTCAGGAAAAAAAAAAAAATAACCAACCAACCAAAAAAAAAAAAAAAAACCAAAAACCAAGCAACCAAAAAAAAAAAAAAACAGTAAGGGTAATATAACAAGAATATTTGAAACTAAAATCTAATTATCTTTTTACAATATGTAAAAATTGAAATTGTGAAATTGAAGAATGCCATGTTTAAAGTTACTAGACAATCACTACACTGACACTGTTTATTTAGGACCGTTTTTATACGAGCTTCCAGCTTTCATAATTTTTTATTTTTATCAGAAACGGCTTCACAAAATTCTTACAGAGAAATAATGATTTTTGTAAATTTGTAAGGAATAAAATATGCTAATTAAATTGTCCTTAGCTGTGCTATGCAGAAAAGTAAACAACTTAATATAATAAAAACATGAAATAATAAAATAATATAAATAATAAAGCAATAAATCTCTTTTTCAGTTGGGGTATAGCTGGCCTCAGATCCTTTGTATCTCCAACTCCAAAAGCTGAGGGGTCAATCTCGAGTCTCCCCTGGAGCTTTCTGACAGAGGCTCCAGGTCGGACCATTCTTCCCAGCTGCGTTGTAAAGTTTTCACATCTGGCCTGGTGCAGACTGGTCCAAGGGCTACTGCATGAAATATCTCTCGTCTAATTTGTTCAAAGGCTTGTTGTTGCTCAAGACCCCATTTAAAACCACTTTTCTTCTGGGTCACATGATAGAGAGGGCTCACAATCAAATTGTAACTTGGGATGTGCATTCTCCACAACACCACAGCATCCAAGAAAGTTTGTGTTTCTTTCTTATTAGTTGGTGGCAACATTGCTGTTATCTTGTTGATCACATCTGTGGGGATCTGGAGACATCCAAATTGCCATTTTATTCCCAAAAATTTAATCTCCTGTGCAGGTCCCTTGACCTTACTCTGTTTTATGGCAAAATCAGCTTTCAGTAGGATTTGGATTATTTTCCTCCCTTTCTCAAAGACTTCTTCCGCTGTACCACCCCACACAATAATATTGTCAATATAGTGCAGGTGTTCTGGAGCTTGTCCCTGTTCCAGTGCAGTCTGGATCAGTCCATGGCAGATGATAGGACTGTGTTTCTACCTCTGGGGCAATCAGTTCCAAGTGTACTGGATGCTTCTCCAAGTAAAAGTGAACTGTGGCCTGCACTCTGCTGCCAGGGGAATTAAAAAAATGCATTGACAATATCAGTTGTGGCATACCACACGGCTGCCTTTGAGTCCAGTTCATACTGAAGTCCTAGCATGGCCGGTACGGCAGCACTCAAAGGGGGCGTGACTTCATTCAGGCCATGATAGTTTACCATTAGTCTCTGCTGTCTGTTAGAATTTTGCACTGGCCATATTGGGCTATTAAAAGGTGAGTAGGTCTTACTGATCACTCCTTGGCTCTCCAGTCTACAGATAAGCTTATGGATGGGAATCAGGGAGTCTTGGTTGGTGCAATATTGCCTCCGGTGCACTGTCATGGTTGTGATTGGCACTTGTTGCTCTTTGACCATCAGCAACCCCACAACAGAAGGATTTTCTGAGAGACCAGGCAAGGTAGACAGCTGCTCAATTTCCTCTGTCTCCAAACTAGCAATATCAAAAACTCACTAGCACCCTTTTGGGTCTTTGAAGTACCCTCTCCTGAGGTAATCTATGCCAAGGATGCATGAAGCCTCTGGACCAGCTGCAAAGAGCCACTTCCAAAGGCTGAGGGTCTGTTTCTCTCTTGCAATTGCTTTAGTAGTTCTCCCTTCCCTAGCAAGTGAACCCAGCTGCTTGTTTTCCCTACCTTCTAGTTCATTAACTTTGGCCCCATTGTCTCAGAATTGGAGCAAACAGGAAATGATGTGGTCCTCTGGTTGATGGGAAAAATCTTTTGTTATATTCCGTAGCTTGGTTAAGGTCCAAGGTCAAGAAGTCACCTCTTCTGGTTCATGTGATGATGACTCCTGATCAGATGCTGTCCCAGGTAGTAAGTGCACTGCCATTGCTTCCTCATCTTGCTCCTCCACTTTGTCTTTTTTTGGCTTTTCTCCTTGCATACAGGGGCAACCGATACTGGCATAAATTGGTCCTCTGGTTTAGCTGCAGTGATTAGCACTGTGGTCGGAGTGGATGCAGTATCTGTTGTCAGGGTTTGGGTAGCTGCTGTACTTGTTGCTGGGGTTGGCATGGCTGCTGTGCTTGGAGATGGAGTAGCTGCACTGTCTGTTGTTTTGCCCTCAGATCCAGGGACATTTTTTTACTTTTGAAGCTGCTGGATAGTGTTGAACAGGATTCTGTCAGCTTAGGCCAAGCCCCAGCATGTTGCCATGATTTGTCCCTCTCCGGTATGACCAGAATGGCAACACACCTCTTCTAAGTGTTCTGTTAATTTTTCTGGATTTTGTACTTGTTCAGTGGTGAAGTTCCAAAGCACTGGAGGGGCCCACTTGTCTAGGAGCTCACCCATATTATCACACACATCCTGCCACTCATGATTGTCTAGCCTCGGGAAAAATCTCTTGGTCCTCATACATCGTCATCTAACCCTAGACAAGGCCCAAACCTGACTCTGCTTAACTCTCGAGATCAGAGAAAATGGTTGTGGGCAAAACATGCTCTGTATGAGTGCCAACATGGTGATCTCAATCACAATCAGTAGGCAGGTCTAAAGGGTACCTAAAAGCCATTCAAAACCTTCAGAACTCTCAAATGATCCTGTAAATGGTTGGGGGAGGGGGGGGGAGAGATGGGGGCTGGGAGAATAAGGGAATGTCTCCTTCACAGGTTGACCACCCAAGGAGAAGAAAAAAAATGTGCAATTGCTATGCACTTCTCCCAAAGTATAGAGGTGGTGACCACACTGGGAACGCAAGACATATCAGTTTCTTGCTCAATGCTTCTATTGCATTACAAGTCATTACCATAAAGTACAATGAAACAAGAGCCTTAGCCCAAGGACCCAGCTGATAAAGACTAACACAGCAAATACCAGCTGTAAGTAAGGTATGACATGCTGAAACTGTGAGATCAAGAGCAACAACTTTGAGAGCCAATAAATCAGCCTTGTAATGAGTGACTATTAATCCTGTCATTATCTCAACCTGTGGAGCCCCACATTGGGCACCAAAAAGAGCTGTCACGGTTTAAGCCCAGTTGTGAATAAGCCACAGTTTGCTCACTCACTCCCCCCCTCTTTCTTCTCCCCAGCTCCCAGGGGGATGGGGAGGAGAAATGAAGGAATGCACCACCCCATGACCAATATAATGCCAGACCCAGCACTGAAACCCTCCTTCTGGGTCCCTGCCACCAGTTTTTACATACTGGGCATGACGTGCTGTGGTATAGAATACCTCTTTGGCTAGTTTGGTCAGGTGTCCTGTCTCTGCTTCCTCCCAGCTTCCCCTCCTCCCGGGCAGAGCATGAGACTCAGAAAGTCTTTGGTCAGACAGTAACCAAAAAGAACTGGCTGGATGGCCGCACGCAAAAAGCTGCGCCTAAGGGCTCAATGTCCAGCTGGAGACCACTAACAACTGGTGTCCCTCAGGGATTGGTGCTGGCACCGGTCTTGTTCAACATCTTTGTCAGTGACATGGACAGTGGGATTGAATGCATCCTCAGCAATTTTGCCGATGACACCAAGCTGTGTGGTTTGGATGATATGCTTGGGGGAAGGAATGTCATCCAGAGGGACCTTGACATGCTTGTGAGGTGGGCTGATGCCAACCTGATGAAGTTTAACCATGCCAAGTGCAAGGTCCTACGCCTGCGTTGGAGCAATCCCAAGCACAGCTACAGGTTGGGCAGAGATGAGTTTTAGAGTAGCCCTGAGGAGAAGGACTTGAGGGTGTTGGTTGATGAGAAAATCAACATGAGCTGGCAGTGTGGTCTTGCAGCTTAGAAAGCCAACCATATCCTGTTCTGCATCAAAAGGAGCGTGACCAGCAGATCGAGGGAGTTGATCCTGCTCCTCTACTCTGCTCTCATGAGACCTCACTTGGAGTATTGTGTGCAGTTCTGATGTCCTCAACATCAAAAGGACATGGAAGTGTTGGAAGAAGTCCAGAGGAGGGCCACAAGGACGATCAGGGGACTGCAGCACCTCCCCTATTAAGACAGGCTGGGAAAGTTGGGTCTGCTCAGCCTGGAGAAGAGAAGGCTGCGTGGAGACCTCATAGCAGCCTTCCAATAACTGAAGGGGGCCTATAGGGATGCTGGGGAGGGACTCTTCATGAGGAAATGTAGTGAGAGGACAAGGGGTAATGGGTTCAAGCTGAAACAGGGAAAGTTTAGATTGGATCTGAGGATGAAATTCTTCACTGCAAGGGTGGTGTGGCACTGGAATGGGTTGCCCAGGGATGCTCCATCGCTGGCAGTGTTCAAGGGCAGGTTGGACATAACCTTGGGTGTCATGGTTTAGTGGAATGTGTCCCTGCCCATTGCAGGGAGTTTGGAATTAGATGATCTTAAGGTCCTTTCCAACCCTAACTATTCTATGATTCTATGATTCTCCTCCCCATCCCTTCAGGATCTGGGGGGAAGAAGTAAGGGTTGAGTGAGAGAGCAACTTTGTGAGGCTTAAACCATGACGCCCAATGTGGGGCATGATGGGTTGAGATAACAACAGGATTAATAGCCACTCATCACAACACTGATTTATTGTTTCTCAAAGTTGTTGCTCTTGATTCTCTTGAGTTCATGGTTTCAGCCTGTTGTACCATACTTACAGCCATTATTTTTTATCTTAGCATTTTTCAGATATGGGTTTTGGGTTAAGGTTCTTGTTTCATTGTACTTTATTAAATAGGTTGTAATATGGGCAGGCTCTAGCAGCAGAGGGGGATGGATGTGGCTGTGGACTTTTACCTGGTCACCCGGCTGTTCTTCACAGTCATGGCCCTCAATCTTACCTCCATCTTCATGAGATGTGGGAAGCAGGGGGTGGGTGGCCCTGGGAGCCACTGGCTCTGGGAACCAGGAGCCGAGTCCCACAGCTGCTGAGCAGTGGGAGGGGAGAGCAAAGAAGCCAGGCCCCAAGGCTGAGCCAAGCCCACGGTTACCAAGTGGCAGGCACAGGCGGCAGCTGAGCCCAGCCTCGCAGCAGCAGATATCATTCCCTGGCAGCTGCCTGCAGAGCCCGGTGAGCCCGAGTTTCAGGAGGATGCAGGAGTCCATGCAGCAACTTCCCAGCAAGGCAGAGGAGGAAGATCTGGTCTCAAAGAGCAGCTGTTAGTGAGACAGCTGGCAAGCACAGCAGCTACACCAGCCCCAGTGACAAGTACAGCAGCCTCATTTGAGAGTTCTGAAGAGTTTGAATGGCCTTTGGGTACCCTTGAGACCTGCCTGCTGATTGTGATGGGGATCCCCATGTTGGCATGCATACAGAGTGTGTTTTATACCACAACCATTTCGTTTGGTCCCGACAGCTAAGCAGACTCATGTTTGGGCCTTCTTTGGGGTTAAACTACTATCTAGAATGACCAAGAGATTCTTCCTAAAGCTGGACAGCCATGACTGGGTGGGTGTAGGGGACAGTATGGGTGAGTATCTAGTCCACTGGGCCCCTCCAGTGCTTTGGAAGCATCAGAGATGGAAGGCAGCTGTATGGAGTCCCCAGTGACAAGCTGCAGAAACTGCTGGAGGAGGGGATGAATTATTTTGAGCCTGGTGGGCCCATGACACTTCAGTCCATCAGGTCAGAGACAGGACACTTGACCCAAACTAGCCAAAGAGGCATTCCATACCACAACATGTCATGCCCAGGATGCAAAATGGAGAGCGGATACCCAGAAGGGTGCGGAGTGTGCGCTGCTTGGTAGGGCTGGGCATCGGTGGTGAGTTGTTGTATTCTTTTCCCTTGTATTTCTCTTATTATTATTATTATTATTGGGGGTATCAGTAGTAGTTTTGTGTTATACTTTAGTTACTAAACTGTTCTTATCTCAACCTGTGGGAGTTGCATTCTTTCGATTCTCCTCCCCATCCCCCCAGGAGTTGGGAGGAAGAAAGAGGATGGAGTGAGAGAGCAACTGCATGAGTTACAGAGGCCTAAACCACAAAAGTGTTGGTTGGCAAAAAACTCTACATGAGCTGGCCGTGTGCGCTTTCAGCCCAGAAAGCCAATCATATGCTGGGCTGCATCAAAACGACACCTTATTCACTAGCAGGTCAAGTTAGGTGATTCTCCTCCTCTGCTCCACTCTTGTGAGACCCCACCTGGTGGACTGTGTTCAGCTCAGAGAGCCCCAACACAAGAGGCATGTGGACATGTTTGAGGGAGTCCAGAGGAGGCCACAAAGATGACCCAAGGGCTGTAGCATCTCTCCTGTGAAGACAGGCTGAGGAAGTTGGCCTTGTTCAGTATGGAGAATAGGAGGCTCTGCACAGAGCCTTCCAGTACCTAAAAGGGGCCTACAAGAAAGCTGGAAAGTGACTTCTTACAAAGGCATGTAGTGATAGGACACTGCTTGAGAGGAGACTTAAATTACATATTAGAAAAAAATTCTTCATTATGAGGATGGTGAGGCACTGGCACAGGTTGCCCAGAGAAGCTGTGGCTGCTCCATTCCTGGCAGTGTTCAAGGTCAGGCTGGATGGTGCTTCAAGCAACCTGCTCTAGTTGAATGTGTCCCTACCCATGGCAGTGGCGGTTAGAAATAGACAATCTTTAAGGTCTCTTCCAAGCCCTAACCATTCTATGATTCTATGTATTATTGAACTTGGAAAGAAAATAGGGGCATTTTGTTACACAGTAGACTTGCAGAAAAGTTCGAGTTTTGCTGTTATTTTTTGTTGGGTTTTTTTTTGTTTTTTTTTTGTTTTTTTTTTTTTTTAATTCAAGAGATATGACAGCCACATAAAGCAACAAAATGTCTAAGAAATTATTTTAAAATGCCACTTACTATTCAGATATGATTTTACAATGTATGTGCTATTTGCTTTCCAGAATGGAAGACCAAGAGTGTGGTTTTAGTTTTAGAAGTACACTGCTATGTAGACTTTATAAATTAAGATATCTTGAACTAAATTTATTGTGTAAGGAGATATAAAATATTGCCATTTCAAATCTAATTAACAAATAGTTATTAATTAAACTTTTCAAATCTATTTTTCCTAACACATTGGGGATACCTTAGCATAATATAATACATCAGTCCAATTTAGGGACTATTAATAACAAGCTAAAAAAAAAAGGAATATTCTCTCAATCTGCTTCTCTACATGAGTAATTATAAAATTCCTGTTGCAATTTTCATGTTTTGTAAACACATGAGAATTTCCCTATATATCTTATTAGAGCATTTAAATATAGCCAAAGCTTTTCGTAGAAATATTCTTAAATCACTGAAGCTTATGATTGAATACATAAAAATCATTCAAGAATAAACATACGTTTACCTGTTCAAGTGATTCATATTGTCTATATGTCATTAGTGTTACCTCATTAATAATTATCATAAATTATTGTTTAAAAATTACCTTAGCTGACAGCTAGTTCAAAAGATTTCAGTTTAACAGCTTGAAAAATTCAACGGTAATTAAGTAACATTCTAATACAGGCAATTAACAGTGTAGGTGGCAGCATGAATTAACTTGAATTATGAAATAGTTTGCTAAAGATGAGATAATGTATACCCTGAACTATGAGGAGTCTTTTGCATGAGCATTACTTGCAGAAACTGATTTTGATGGTTCAAAAACAATCTTATTTTTAGCTATCTGCTTATTATTAAAAAAAACCCAAACAATCTTTTGTTTATTTGGTTTATGATATGTTTGGTGGGGTTTTGTACTGATAATAAGAAAACAAAACTTTACTGAGTAATACAGCTAGCCAACCACCTGTTATATCACCTGTTATTCAAATTTCTGTTGCGTCAGACCTTCAAATGCTCTATGAACCAGTTAAGAGCTTAAGATTTTACTGGAGAGTATCATAATTATTTCTGGTTTTGCATACATTTTCTCTTTTGTGAACCAATATTTATTTAAGCCAACACAACAAATACAAAGATTTGTCATATTCACATGTTTCTTGAGTGGCATGATGCTACCATTAAACTCCAGAAAGCCACAGAATGTATAATTTATTTTTTCACTTAACTGAATCTGATCTTGAAAAAGATTGTTTACTATTTTATTCCTTCTGTTTCTTTTACACAATGCATCTACACTGAGATCAAGATCTGCAGAAACCATCCTATCAAAAATATTGTTACTACTGCTAAGTCAACAAAACCACACACACACACACAAACAAACAGAAATATTCTCTAAATGCAGTATATTTAGAATAAAAAACAAAACCAAAAAACTGCTGTGGCCATTCAGTTCAGGGTGTTGTATCTGACAGAAACAGAGATGGAAACTTCTAGCTGTAACATCAGCTACACCCTAACACATAATTTAGTGAGACCACATATACAATTCTCTGTACAGAAGCTCCTCCAAAGATAATCTGGGATCAACAGATGTGACCAACACCACAAAGCACAGCTCTGTGTTGATAGGACTTATGCCATTAACTTTATGACATTATGTAATTCCCTAAAGGCTCCACCTGTCTTACCAGTACAACAGTCCATTCCATTCTGTTTCTAAATATGCACATTTTTAAAACTATAATGGTTGGACTGTTAGGCCTACAGACAAGAAGGTGAATTAGTCTACAGCACCTTTCATCTTGACACTACATCCGTATTATTTGGAAATTATTTTACAGTTGCAATTGGAAGAATATCAACATTGATGTCATAGTAGCCACATTACTATTTTTCTTTGTTGCCTTTTTTTCAGCAAGACCATCTACCGATAAAAGGAAAAGTCACAGAAGTTATCCTTCTACATTTCATCCTCCTTTTTCTTCTAAAGCATTAAAATTCCAATAGTTGACTTACCATATTGTAGGTGGTTCAGAACCTCCTACTTCCAAATAATCATATTTTTCTTCCATTTGGAAATCTGTAAATATGAGTGAGATAGTATCACCAGGCTCTGCCACAACTGTCCATGTGCAATCCGCGTTATTATGATATTCATTAGGAAAGTTGGGGCTCGAAATGATACCACTGGATCCTCTCATAGTTCCTCCACATGCATCCTCAGCTGTTAAAAAAAAAAAAAAATTATAAATGTCATTCACTAAAAATCACTCCTTGGAAATTTATACGTTCTTGTTAAGAATGGAAGTTTGCTACCAATTAGGTAGAAAATTGCCTAAGATTTTTTAATATGTTAGACTCGGAGTACTCCTGCAGAGTTGAACAGTTAATAAGTAATTGATTCAGATTTTAATTATTTAAAAATTATTGTCCTAGTGCCAGCACATATTTTGTGATCGATCATTATTTTGCTTAGCATTGTTTTACTCACAACTGCATACAAAAGAATTATTTCTTCTTCTGCTTTAACCAAAATTGTTATCATAAAAAAGGTTGAGTTTAATCTCTACCATATGCAGTCTGATGCATCATATGCAGCAGTCATACTAAGAAAAAAAAGCATGAGCATCCTACCCATCTTGTGATCATATTTTAGCTTAGTAAACATCTAGTGATATTTAAGATTGTTCTCCAATCATCTTTTTCCCATTTTCAAACAGCTGATCAGTTTTAAAACCAAAGTGGTTCATAAGTGATTTACCAAATGTCAGATACAAGACATTTTCACAATTAAGATGTCTACATCAGAGTCATTTTAATGGGTATAAGTTTTCATAGATCAAATATGTCAAGTTGACCATAGGAATAAATTTTTCAAGCTATGTGAATAATCATGAAGTTATTTGATTATATAACATTATCAATTATCACAACCAGTGATCTATTGGTTAGGAATATACCACTAAATCCCTAAAATGGATGATGGCTAATAAGAGATGGGGAAGAGCGATGTACTCATAAAATTCAGGGAATAGCACAGTTTATGACTGAGCACAGCTGTTGCAAAGACTGTGAATTTATCTCAATGCAGAGGACCAGAGGGTGGCCTTTGTTTTAAATAAACCAGCTATCAATGGCTGAGTGGATTAATTGGTGGTGGAAATGTTTCCCCAGAGCTCATCAAGAGTGTGAATGTCTTCCTGAGCCAGACTAGAATGGAGGGAGAGAGTATCTGGCACAGTCCAGAACAGAGTATAAAAATTAAACAATTAAAAAAAAAAACAAACAAAAAACTTTAGAGAGCAATGTGCTTCAGCTGCCTTCAACTCATGTATTTCTTCCTACCATTGGGGATGCCTAGTGTTGTAAGAATGAGTGTATTTTAAATACCTGCAATTGAAATCACATTAGTATTGTAATAAGATTGTATATTGCATTTGCCATGTTACAAAGTGCAACCCACATCTGTGTTATTATGTAATATATTTTGTATCACTCTGCTTTTAGATACCTTACAGATAAATTACATAGAAGTACCACGTTACCAGATGGAAATACTGAGCCACATTACTTGTTTCTTTTTCATCCATATATTTGAAACATACCTGAAAAGCAATTCTTGTTTCTGCTTAATTAGCTTGGTACTATGAATAAAAGTTGCCCAAGAGCTTAAGAATCCTGACAATATTGTTGAAAAATTAATTACAAGTGTTAAAAAAAAAAAGGTGTACCATCACAGAACAAAAGCTTTAAGTAATTCTGCCGTAAATAATAGTTCACTTCTCATGGAAAAAAAAATGTTAATGACTGCAAGAAACCTCTTTATTACAGTAATTGTGGAGTTTAAAATTCCAGGTTTTGTCTATTAAAAAAATCTGCTAAATTATTATCTGACCAGATGGAAAAAAATAAAGGAAAATCTTGGATTTCATCTTTCTAATTAGCTACTAAATTCAACAGAAATAAGGAAGTCCATCACATCACGGATTCAGGTTCTTCACTGTGAACAGAATAAAAATATATATAAAAAGGGTAATAATGAAAACTTGCTTTCAAGTGTTAAAGACAATCAGAAGAATAATTTTTAATTGTTACTTCACAGAAGTAAGATATCCATTAAAGCTGTGAATAGCATACTGGTTCAATGATTTTGACGCATCTGTATCTTGATATTTATATACTGATTATGTTTTATCAAGTACTGATCTATAAAATTTCTTACAGATAAATTTTCATAAATCAATTACTGAAGCTTATGCAAAATGGAAAGACAAACAGTAGCATGTGAAATAGCTTTTCAGTTCATGTAACAAGTTAAAAGCAGAAAATTAGAAATATCCTGCATGACTGAAGACTTTGGAATAGCTTTCTGACTTAAAAAATAGAAGTGTTTTTGTCAAACACTGTTCTACAGAACTAATTTACTTTCTTTTCCCATATGATTTATAGAGAAACTTATCCTAGTTCCTAGCAGTATTAAAAAAAAATCTTCTCATTGAAAATGTTGTTATACGTTACCAGTACTTAAAAGAATAACAAGTTTAGAAACACAAACTGTGTCAATGAGTATGTCTGCTATTCTGAGCCACATCTGTTTAGAGATTTTTGCCAAAATGCCATTTTGCTACCATGTAAGCAAAATGGCCCAGACAAATCATTCTGAATTTTTTTTCTGATTCATGTAGCAAATTTGCTACAAATAAAATTAATACTAACTACACTTAAGTGCTGTAAATATAGTCAACAGCACACCAGATACCATCTTAGGCTCTGTAAGGAAAACATTATCTCAATAAATAATGAAATAGCTGTAATGTGTTCTTATATTCCTCTACCTACGGTATCATTTGCTTGCAATTTATTTGGTTCTAGTCTTGTAGTCAGGTCTCATAGGTAATAACTTACATATGGGATAAGGCTAACAAACATTAATCCCCTTGAAAATGTCTGATGCCTTTAATTGTAAAGCCACTGGAAAAAATAACTGATCTTCATGTAAATTGGCAAACACTAAAGTTGGCAGTAGTGTTACCACTGACTTCATAGTGGGTAAGACAAATGAAAACGTGAAATCCACTTTTAGCACCTCCATTTCTATTCCACTGAAACAGTGTAATTGCTTAGAGGTCAGCTAGAAACATTACAACCAGAAGAACAACTGGAAGGAGAAATTTATGAAGACTAACAGTGGCCCATCTTTATCAACACACAAGCCCAGTAATGAAATGTGAACAAGGAAGAAACAGAGGAAAGATAATGTTTGCAGCAATTTTCTTACAGAGCCCTGAGAATCTCTCTTTCACTGTCCTTTCCACAATCTTCTGATCTACCTCTTTCAAATCACCTAGGTAAGAGTCCTCCAAGATGCTTAAGTACCAAACGCTACAATCACTGCAATCAGAATGTGAAAGTTAAACAGCAATTAAGCATCTAAATACCTTGAAAGATATTCAGAGTTGTATATCTGTCCCTGTTCTATTAATTTCCACTGAGCAAATACAAAGGAAATCATTCACAGGAATGGTGAGAAGACAATATTTCAGTTAAGAATTGATAAAATATGACAATATATTAAATTACAAATACATAATTAACATTGGTGAATTTTTTTTTTTAAAAATACACTTTTAAAATTCCTACCCCATATATTCAAATTAGATTTGTCAAGTACTGGGAAAATTTATCTAACCTACAGGCTTGCAAATGTGATATGAAGGCATAAATGCAAAAAATATGCATAATGGCAATATGTCATTTTTCCAAATGTACTTCTCTGATCTTAACCATATGCTGAAAGGAAAAGATTTTTCAGTGATATACAACTGGGGACTTGGCTTAGAAAAGCTTTTCAAGATATTATGAATTCAAATTAAGCTCTATATTTGAATATGTATAAGGATTCTCATACAGAGGAAGCATCACTGATATGATATGAGTGACGATTATGAGGTATGAAAGTACAAAGGTTTTGAGGGTTTCTGTTGGTAGTTTTATTTTGCCCTTTGTGGGCATAGACTTTTTTTATTTTTAAATATAAATAGAACCATAGAATAGTTAGGGTTGGAAAGGACCTTAAGATCATCTAGTTCCAACCCCCCTGCCATGGGCAGGGATACCTCCC
>JASSUY010022512.1:0-44732 GCA_032466535.1 Forpus xanthops
TCTCAACCTGTGGGAGTTGCATTCTTTGGATTCTCCTTCCCATTTCCCCGGGACTGGGGAAGAAAAGAGGGGGGGGGTGCACAGAACTGTTTGAGGGGCCTCAAACCACGACAGGTCCTGTGTCCAGTGCAGAGCTTCCCAGAACAACAGACACATGGATGTGTTGGAGGGAGTCCAGGAAAGGACCACGAAGATGACTAAGGGCTTGGAGCACCCAATATACAAGCAAAAGCTGAGAGAGCTGGGGGTTGTCTAGTCTAGAGACAAGAACACTCAGGGAGACCTTATTAATGTGTATACCTGATGGAGGAAGTAAAGAGGACAGGGCAAAGCTCTCCTTAGTGATGCTCAGAATCAGAACAAGAGGCAAAGGGCACAAACTGAAGCATAGTAAATGAGTATATGCTGTGGTCCTTGCCTCCTTCCAAAGCAATACCCCATGAAGCAGCAGGATCTGCCTCATGTTCATGGGACTGACACTGGAGAAACAATCTCCGTTTCTCACCAAGCTATTTCCCTGAGATAAGAGATAGGGATGAGAAAGTCCCTATTCTCCTTGCTCAGAGGTTCAGGGCATTAGGTTGAATTCAGCAGCAAAGCTTCAGCAACAGCAGACACGGACATATCTGAAAATGCATTTTGTTGCTGACAGCAGTCTATCAAAGGTTCATTAAAAGACATGCAGAAGTTGTGACAGGGATGCATCAAGTCAGTCTGGGACTGAGAGACCGCAGTTACAATAGTAGGATAGAGAAGTGAGGCTAGAATCCATAGAAGGAAAAAAACGTATGATCTGACTGAGCGATATCAATTCTGGAGGGACCGAGGAGCGAAAAGAAACTACAAAGCTACTGAAAAGTGTATCAAGCACACAGTACAAGGGCCATGAACTTAAAGATGTGGAAACGTTGTGCCACAAAGGAGCAGAAGTGGAAATCAAGAGAAGCAGAAATAAAACAAGTGCAATGGAGAGAGCAGTAAGAGTGAGCAGGATTAAAAACAAAGAAGCTGGACAAGCATCCTGACAAGTCAAAAGCATTGATCCTGTGCTTCCTTTGCCAAATGAGATTGGCAACAGTGCACCAGCCAGGCTCTGGAGAGGATGGAGAAAGTTCAGAGAGGTCACCCACTACTCCTTCTCCTCCAGACAAAGGCTTGGGATCAATCACCCACTGTTACATTTGCAGTTATTGCTGCAAGGTGCAGATGTTTGACACCTTGCTGCACCTAACACAAAAGAGGGGAAACTGAGTCACACCAGGGAAGAATCAGACTATTAACATCTAGAAGCGCCTGAAAGCATTTCACACGAGTCACACACAAATAGTGCAATGGCTCTAGAAACAGATACATCCTTTTTACTGTCTTATTGCTTTTTAGTGGCAAAGAAAGATGGCCTGGGCAGCCAGGGTTTTTTTATTCTCACTCATTCAGCTGCAGCAGATCCCAACTCCAACAGAGAGCTCAGACAGACCCCAACACCTACAGCAGCCCATGTTTCCCAAGTGAGTGTCAACAAAGAGAGAGAAGGGATAAGAACTCCACAGGATTTTATGTTTCAGGAAAACTGGATTCTCTTAAAGCTAGTGTTGAGTAGGTGACATAAACTGCCTTTTCTGGACTGAGAGATGATCTCCTCTCTCCTCTATTTTATCAGAACTAAATTACTTCTATTGCCAAGACATTTAGAAGTAAATTGCCAAAAAGCTTCAATTACTATCCCCCATCTCCCGATTTCCTAATAGGACCCAGCACCCAGCCTGACTCCCATTCAGACTTGATTTGTAGACACAATATCCTAACCACCACTCAGCGGGCTGCAGTACATAAGCCAGGAAATAGTTCATACAAAAAAAAACCCTCAGCAAGACTTAGAAGAATCAATTCTTCTAATTCAGAGGTAACGTCTGTATTCATTTGGACCCAAAAGTATACCAAGAAACAAGAAGCAGCAATTAGGGTTGAAGCATGGAATGAGAACACATGTATCTGCTATCATCCCACATCAGCAACTTTGACAGGACAAAGCTTTGCAGAGTATTTTAGCCACAGATGGAGAAAACGCTGCTCCAGTGAATCACAATATGGAGAAAATTAATTAGCTACTGTTAAGTCAGCTATAAGCATCCACAACTCCATGTACACCCAACATTTTGTCATTATTATAGAAGCATAGCATAAATCTGCCACCACAGCCTTCCCAGACTGAGGCCAGGACTGAAATAGCAGGGCCTCTGGCTGTGGAGAGTGTGCTGCCATGGTACATGCACACAGGGAGGGAGGCTGCTGCAGCGGAGAGTGGAGATGAACCACCCCGAGCAGCCTGGTAAAATGGATCTCTACTTCCAGGGAAGGTTTCTAACAGAGAGATAGCTGCAATAGCAGGACTGAGGGCAAGAGGCATCCAGGGTGGAAGAGGAGAAAAATTGATGAATCTGGGGATAAACAGATTATAATTTCAGGAGAGCCAAAGAAATCAAAGCCACTGCATCGGCAGGTCATACCCAGAAGACAGTAACTTTGCTGCAGGCTGGCTTAGACTTGCAGATGCCACAGGTTGGAGCTAGGGCATACTTGCAGACTTGAATAGGACACTAAAGTACACGAAGAACTTGGCTCAAGCCCTTCTTCAAGGGAAGAGAAATCTCTCTTCCCTGTGACAGTCAACTAAATGCTATCGTTTGGAGCCTGACTACAGAACTGAGTCCTCTTCACAGACTGACAGTCCTGATTTAGACTACTTTGGATGAGGCTCAGCTGGCTGCTCCCAGCCACTGGCAACTTGGAGTGCTGGATACCAGGATGTGCGTGTATTCACTGTTGGGTAATATGTGGATATTATTCTACTTGAATCAGAAGTCTTCCAGTCTCATGGGTCCAGAATGGGGTCCACAAACTTCCAGCTTTTGCTTGTGATAGCATGAGGATATCTAAAGTCTTCTTAAAGCTTGTTTCAGGCAGGGAAATATATGCCTCAGGAGCAGCAGTCTCCTTGCATTACAGCAGTCTGTTCACCATGCCCTGCCCCCGTCTCTTCCCGTCTAATATTTTTAGCTAACACTGTGCACCCTTCATCAGGAGGCAGCCATCCAGCACTGTCCTACACCAGTGTGTAGATATGCTGATATGCAAGGCGCATGTTTCTCCTGCTTTCAGAAAGCACGCTGCATAATGAACGACTCTCCCAGCAGGAGGAACAGCACCTGTGTGCCAATTACCTTGGCACATGCCATGGGATCATATGAGGCAAGAGCGTAACAATAGATACAGTAAGGACGAAATTTCCTGCCAGCCTCTGCTCTCAGCTTAATACTGCCTTGTAATGAAGTCATTTTGGCCTGCAAGACATGCAAGCAGATGGGCTGTCATTTAGGGGCCATCGTCTGCACCATCCCTTCCTTGCTGTTTGAACTTATTAAGCTCAGTGTTTTACAAACGCAATCAAGGAAGCAAGCTTGAGAGATATTATGACAGCAATAAAAGTGTGTCCTGCTTCATCAGCACTTCTGGAAAATTAGTTTAAACGTCCTCAGTGGCAAACAGCATTTAGTGCTGCTCAGTGCCGGAGGGGGAGGCAGGAAAAAACACTACACAGGGTTTTTAAAAATAAAACTCCAAGCAAGTTTGGCACAACGAGTAAATCACAAGCAACTGGCTCCATACAGTGCCCCGCTGCGTGAGACTCCTTCCTGATATAAATCAGTGCCAGATCTAGCCAAACACAAAAGCTGTGCCAGCTCTTGCTGCACAGTTTACCTTACTCCCATGGTATTAGCAAAACCAGCATCTCCATCCCTTCAGACAATTGCAGCATCTCACATTATGCTGTACCATGCAGCCGTATAATGGGTTTATTGCTTATAATGCCACCACAGCCACACACCAGGTTCTACAGTGCTCAATATGTTTGCATGATCATTCTTATTTTACAACTTTTTTGCCTGCACTTCCATAGGGACTTGAGAACAAAGTCCATGGTGAACCTTAAAAATCAATTCCAATTACAGACCTTCATTTTCACTCTTTCCAAAATGTTTGTCTCTAGACAGACATTCAGATTTTGCTCTAAAATGGGTTTTCCTTTCTTCTTTTAAGCAAAATTATAAGGTGATTTTCAGATTTGTGAAAGGGTATGGAGAAGAGGGCAGGAGGAAGAATATGCATTCTAGCAGCTTGTCTGGAGAGTAGTCAGACAAATAAATAATAAACTAAACACCATTCAGTGGAAAAAAAATGCCTGAAGGTTTGAAACTGGGCAGCATGGCCCTAAAATAGTAGTTTGATTTTGCTGAGTAAAAGGGCAACTGGAGCAAAAAGAAAGTAATTCTGCATCAGCTCTCTAGAGCATCCTTCCACAGTAACTGATCCAGTTCCCTCCTTCCCAGGTAGGAGAAATCACATCCCCACATTGACCTCACTGCACTTCTCTCTGCCAACCCTTATAAGTTCTTGGTCTGCTGTGCCTGTGCTGCTGCTGGGCCAATTTACATGAAGAAAACTGTAAATGTCACACTGAAACACGCACAGTGGTATTTCTCTCAAAGCAAATAAAGCTTCAGGCCAGCGAGCAAAAAATATTATGCCACAAAGCAGTTGTAAATCAGCAGCTGACTGCCCCAATTAAAACCTATTGCATTTTGCCTCTTTCTATGAGAACTTACCAGAACTTACCTACATAGAAACCCACTGCTTGTGAGGGAACAGCAGACTCTCCACAGATGCATCAGCCCCATAAATATGAGTCCAAACCAATAATTTCTGTTAATTGGCACAAGTCACTTGGCCCACACTACACCACCAGAGAACACCAGCTTCTGAATGTGTATTCCCTTTCTCCTCAGGCTTTCCCCAGTATGTTTTCCAAGACTGAAACTTATTATGGCTCAATGGAGAGTAAATCAGGAAAAACTTACATCAAAGCTCTGTGACCAGTGTGTCTCAATGCTATGCACAGTCAACTATAAAGAAATAAGGTGTTTTATAAGACCCTGGCAAGGGTCAAAACTACCTTGAGTTAAATCATTTGTTCACCTGCTTCCTGAAAATTGTTCTTCTGGATCAGTGATGTTCTGGGTGAGGTTTATAGTGGATATTTTAACCCTCATGTAACCCTGGCAGACACATCCTGTGATTCCTCTGACAGCAGATATGGAGCTAATAAGGTTGCTGCACTAAAGATCTCAGTCAAGTGGTCTCAGGAACAAGTTAGGACAATGAAAAAACAAGCATAAGGGGGACAATATGGGTCATCTTTTATACAGAAGACTAACTCCTCTCTATGCATCTGAGCAAGCCCAGGATGTCAATCAGCTTCTCCTCTACCCAATTTCTTCATCAGTCCCTTTCCACCTAAAAAATCTCATTTCCATATCAGCTTTCCTTACAGGGACGTCCTGTAGCTCAGCATGTACCCAAGCTAAAAGCTCCTGGGAGCATATAAAGGCACAGGATTACATTTCAGTAAGCAATAAACTGAGATTGTGATTAAGGTTCTCCTCTGTATGCAAATATACAGTGCTGGTTAAGTGATTATGCAAAGCCAGCCCCAAAACTGGACAAACTATAGTGCATATTATCACAGTACCATTCAGGTAATGTTGAACCATGTGCTCTGTTTGCACGGCCTTTCCCTCCACAGTATTCTGATTTCCAAACACACACAAAAAAACCCTCAACCGAAAAACCCCAATAAATCCCAACCAAACACAAAACCAGAGCAATGAATCCATTCCACTTCCCCAGAACTTCCCAATGTATAAATCTTGGCCCAAACCCCCTTTATGGAGCTATTGTATTGCCTTCAGCAACTAGCAACCACCTCACATCTCTGGAGACATTCAGCTGCACCAAGGCTTTTCCAGCACAAGAGTTGCAGCCAAGGAAAAATAATTTCTTTGTGTCCTTCCTCTCCCTCACTCTCACGCTCTGAACAAGTAACAGCTTGGCCCTGAAGATGCTGCTGTGAGGAAAGAACTTCAGCAATACAAGATTGATTCAGCAGCTTGGCACCTAACACAGAAGCACTGGGGAAACATGACCTGTATTTGTTGGAAGAGAGGAGACTCAGAGAAGACCAAGGTATAATATAACTCTAAAGATAAGGCATGAGATAGTATGAAACTATTTAGGGCTATATCAAATGCGGGAAGCAGGTGGCATAAATGAAAAGCTCAGGAAAGGTCAAGCCTTGGAGGAAGTGAGCAAGAATCTCTTCATGAAGAGAACTGATTTGAAACAGCCTCTTGCCAGAGGCAGCCAGGGAAGAAAAATCAAGTAAATGGCTTTGAAGGAATTGGAGGATAGAATTCATCTCATTTTAAGGATCAAAACATGAAGCTAGGCTTGTCATCCAGGCTTCCTCAACAGTAGAGAGAAAGACATGTCAGCTAGAGGACAAGTAATCCTGACTAACAGTGAAAGCGCCTGTTATCATGGGTCCAGGAACTGGCTCAAGCATGCTCAGAGAGATGAAGTTAAGTGAAGATCATCTCAGCCTTAATCACTACAGAGCTCCTGAGAAGGTGAAAAACATTTGTCAACATGAATTTAATGAGGTGCCTCCTTGAAGTGGCACCCCATCTACATGTCTTAAGAGATGCACTATGTGGATGTGAGGCTGGCTAAATGCCAACTTCAGCCACCCAGCAAAACTCAGCAAAAAGACAAACTAAGAAGTTTTTTAGTAGGCTTTGAATACCTGGGACCTTTATTGAAAACAGAAAAAAAAGGGAAAAATACAAGGGAAAATGACGAACGCTAACACACTAAATGATGAAAACACATTATCTTCGATTCCTCCCTGCCTGAATCTATAACAATTTCAGAAGAAGTGATTGGGTTAGGAGATAAATTTCATTTATTCCTCATAAAAGAAAAATGCTACATTTTTTGACAAGTGTTCTTCAATATGCCACCTGGGTGGTTCTAGTAACAGATAATAAAAATGAAATAGGATAGGATTCCTAAGAAGATCCCAGCAGTGAGCAGGGGAAGCCATTTCATAACTCTTTCTTTGGAGGTACCTGGGTTTCAGAGGGATAACAAGGAAATTTTAATCAGTCCTTTCACAAAGCATGTGAGGTAAGTTTTCAGGATGCGGCTTTATTCCTGTCTTAGCTGTAGATATTGCTTAAGAATCAGCAAAGTAATGTCAGAGGCATTTAGTTGGATGAAGGCAAATTGCTTCTAGAGCTAAGTAGCAGCAGAAAGTGATGGTGTAAGGTAATCACAGGAGGAAAGACAGGGTGAGATTTACTGTGAGCACCAAAGGCTTGAAGAGAGTTGCAGAAAGGAAAAGCATATCATCATCAGGCTTCAGAATCTAGTCAGTAAGAAGGAATTTTCTCTGTTTTGCCAATAAACAGCATCATAGTGGGAGCAAAGGATAAAGTGTTTTCGAGCTTTCTCTTATCCTATGAACTTACCATTACTGGAAACTAGTTTTATTACAACTGACCTGGGTCTAGTTCTTATTTTAGCTCTACAGACAAATGTGATTTCAGCTCTCTGTGACCCGTGGATCTAGCCTGGTCATTGACCCACTCAGTAGACCCAAGAACCAACTGATCTCTAAGCAAAGGTCTTGCAAAGCTGAAATTCTGTTAGCTCTCCATGGATTTGTATTTGCACAGTGCCTTTTATGGGACGACATGAGAGCTGGCTGTGAAGGATCAATATACATGAGACACTTAACCAAAACATCCTTCTATGTATCAACTCTATACATTAAGATATCAAGAGCATATTGAAATGCATAAGATCTGCTACTTCTTCCTTTAGGTCAGCTTCTGTTGACCTTTGTCTCTTGCTTTTCAAATGCATTTCCACCTTGCTAACAGAGCTACTCCACCACTAAAACCACAGTATAATCACACTGTAAAGGAGCCAACAGAACAGAAATGCTGTGAAAAATGGGAATGATTGTGCAATACATAAATCATAGGGAGAAAATTTTCTCTCTGCCTTTGCACAAATCCTATACATCACCATGACTCAATGCAGTTCTCCCAGTGGGGACAAATTTCAACTTCTAATGCACTTTTCATCTGATTCTCCATGATAACAGATGGATCACTGTCCTAAGATATTGCATTTTGAGAGTAATACATTAAACACCTCTATGTTTCAGAACAATTTGGTTTGGGTACCCAATACTAATAGCATTTCCATCCTAATCCCATCCCAGTGGTTTAATTGTGCATTTTACCACTGATGAGAGAAAGGCCCCCCTCAAGTCCAGCGTCTCTTATCTTGCCTCCCCTCTCCTCTCTTTTCCTGATTATTACACCAATCTTCCTGGATGTGATAAATCACATAAATTTAATTTAGAGATTATACCCCTGGCTTTGACAGCAGACAAGGATAGCTCTCTGCTTGTAGCCTGTAGCCTGCTAATCTTATAAAGTTCCTCCATTCCCACTTGACTGAACTGTTACTGGGGAGTTAGGGGAGAGCAATATCTACCCTACAAAGAGTTAGGGACTTCTGTTGGACACTTGAAGCTGGCACCCTGGCCACCTTCCAAAACCTTATGCTGCTGAGTAAGGACAAATGCTGTAACCCTAAGTTTTTTGGGTAAGTGCTGCTGTATCACAGACTTTCTCAGCAGCGTGGAGCTGGTGCTGCTGTTTCCAAACTCTTGCCAGCCTTTCCAATCACTTACAAATTTCTCTCAGCTAAAACTTTCTTCCAAGGACTAAGCAGTTCCCAAGTCCATTGCATTAACTCCTTGACCATGTTCGCCTGTGATTGCTGCTGTGTCTTCCTATAAAATTGAAGGCAAACGTTCCTTCACCAAAGCACTAGCAGATCTACAGAGGTGTATACAAAGGAGAATTCCTGCTATCTGCAAGAAAGCACTGCTTCTTGCCTATAAGGAGAGCCTTTGGCCCCAAGCTGAGGGCCACAAACAGTGACCAAGCACATTAGACATGCAATCTTTCCTTTATCTATAAATTCCTTTCTAAGGAAACATGTAACACTAGCAGTGGATTAAAATCAGCTGTTTCATGGGCATCCCAGGTAGATGCTTTTCATCTCTTTTCCTAATATTTCCTTTAGGCTTGGACAGTTTTTAATCGGGTTTTTCCCTCTTTGCTCATTCCTGCACCTGAACAGTTCTCGGCTTTGGCAGGCACAAAGCCAGCAGTTTTATGGCATTCATTTTTCAGTGTAACAAAACATGTTCTTTCATGTTCTTTTCATTCATTTTTTAAAATGCAAATTCTGCTCTCTCAAGGTTAATAACTTGCCCATTTTAGCTAAATGTGGGATGGCTCCAGATGATGCTGAGAATGTTTAAACAAACCTCTTATCTTCAGAAATTGCAGGAAAAAACCAGTTTCTTAAATACCCCCTAAGCCATGAGAAATTGCTGGATATCTGCAAGGTGTCACCGAGTGTTCTTTGATGCTGACAGTTTGACATATTTGATGGAAGTTTATGTGAAGTTATGATAGTCATAAGAGCTCAATAACAGCCACCCAGAAAATTCGCACTAGCATCTCGTTATGGCTTTGAGTATCATGTATACAGAAAACACACTGAAACCAGATGCTGACCTCAGATAAAGGGAATGTTACGTTAGTAAGTCAATGTTTGTACATCCAACACTAAGAAGAAACTGTGTCCAGACAAAAGCCCTTGGGCTTTTTGATGGGTGACTATCAGAGGTGGCCCTTATGGAAAAAATGCAAGGGGAGGAGGCAGAAAACCATCATTGCAGCCAGCCCTGATCACCCAGGACTCTCCCAGATCCTGCAGCAAGATAGTGCTCACTGCTGCCATGCCACAACATCAGAGGAACTAGGTGATTTGCAAGAAATTTGCATGTTTGCTTTGATCTTTCACAAAAACTGAGTAATGTCACTGGATTTTAATCAAGCTTTTCAGAGCCTCAGACCACACTTTTAATGCACTGAAGTGAGGCATCTCAGCTTGTTTCAAACTTTAGTTTGATGAAGACAATGATGAAAGAGCAGAAAACATTTTCTTTTACTATTCCCAAAGTGGATTTCTCTGGGATCTACCAATTCACTTTCATAGGTATTATGAATTTTTAAGAAGGATTTGAATCTGAAAGGAAGAAGACTTACCAAACAGGACTGAAAATGACATCCCATGGATGGGAGAAGGCTGTGATCAGGCACAGTAGAGAAGTCAGATTTTGCAATGTGGTGGAATGCAGCAGCACACAAAAGGAACCCAGGTCAACAGCATCAGCAGAAAGATGGAGGGCCTAGAAAGCAAAAGCAGGACATTTTTGCTTAAATATCCACACACCAGATTCACAAATACCAGCCAATGTCTCAACTGAGCAGGTAAGACAGCACTTTCATAAGTTTTGAGCCTATCTTCCCTAGTAAAGCCAGCAGTTGAGCACACGTAGGTTAGTAACCCCTTTTAGATTCTTTTGAACAGTTTAAACCACCTTTCAAAAGGGGAGAAGAATCTCAAAGATACCCAAATCACATTTACACATCTTTAAAACACCTCCAGGGATAGGGATTCAACCACCTCCCTATGCAACCACCACCAAAGACAACTTCTAACATCTTCTCACTGTAGAGTACACGGCTACTGATCTAGATGCTCCCCGAGCTAGGCCACTCCCTAATTAGCTGCAGAAGTTTTTTATGGATGTTGTAAGCCATTTGCAAACAAGGGAAGGATGATGGAAAAATAACCAAAGCCAGAGACTGGACAGACAGCAGTGCATTACTAAGAAAACACACTGAGAAATAAGCATGACAGTTTTTATCACAGTGCATTACAATTTTCCCTGGTAGTGATCAGAACTAAGTCAGTTTTATGGCAAAGTTGTTCTCAGCTTCTGCTCTCTTCACTCAGAGCAGCTGATCTCTCTCAGAATCCTTTAGAAAACCCCTCAGCTTTGCAGCTATCACTGCTTCTTCTATCTTCCATCCTCCTCCCTTTTTCCAGGAAGGAAGTGAAGAGCTTTGCTATCTGGGGACAGCTTAACCAGATCATAAAACTTGAATAAGTCATATTCTTTTCCCTTGACTCCATACTCAGCTTACCAGCAACTGGATATGATGTCACCAGTGAGGCAAGCTGAGCAATAACTGAGAAGTGGCAGCAAACAATAAAGAGAGTAACAGGGAAAGCCACAGTGCCCTGAGCTCAAGAAGGGCTCACAGGGGCCCTCAGAACTCATGCAATATGTCACCTTTGCTGTGCAAGGAAAATAACTTCCCCTAACACCCTGGATCTTTTTTTGACACTTTGGTGTCAATAGATGCGGACAGACATTTAGAATCAGAGCAAATCAGCATCTCTGCAAAGCACTACATTTTCCAATACAGCAAATCATAAACTTCACAGAGAACAAAGGAAAAAAATCTCTGTAAAGAAAATACCAGAAAACTGTGAAACTATGCTTCAAAAAGTACTGAAGACATGAAAACTAATCACATTAAATGGTCACAAATTACATTTAGATCCCTCACAGAAAGGCTACTATGACCTCAGCAGTAAAGATCTCCACAAACCCAAAAGCAGAGTTAATGACTATATATTGCTCAGCCACATTGGATTTCAAAGTGTGCTTGCACAGGATGTCACAGGAAGAGAGGGAAAAGAATAAGCGGAAAAGAAACTCCTTATCTAAAAGCCAGCTCATGTAGAAACACCACCTTGAAATTAACCCCTATGATTTTTTAAGGCGGAATTTTAAATAGAATGATATTTTTTTAAGAATTCAACAAAAGTCTTCCTCTCGCCAGTCCAGCATTTAGGCACTTTCACCTACGAAAAGGTCTTATTTTGAATAACAGCCCTGGACAGCAATGAAGCTGAATAAGGACAAATTTAAATTAGTCAGAAAATCATCATGCTTAGATGAGAACAAGGTCCTCTCAGGGGTTGGTGTTTAAACAGCCTCTGAGATTTCTAAAGGAAAGACACTGCTCTGCATTGCACTCTATAGGAAAGACAGTAGCCTGAAGAAAGATGGATTATTGTTCATCGTATCTATAAAGGCTTTTATCCAAAAAAATCATATTGACAGGGCATTTGTGGTTAAGCATTCTGAGTTTAGTTCCCCTTCCAGCCTATTTCCAATTGCTGGGAAAGCTGGATAAAAACAGAGGTGGCTGCATGAATGCATGAAAGTCACAGAGCAAAAAGAAAGGGAGTAGCAGTTTTCCCAGTGCCTGGAAACCACTCAGCCTTACAAGAAACAGCAGTAGCTGGAATCCTGCATATAGCTGTGCCTTATCCATTTTGTATCCAAGGGAAACAGACCCTGGTTTAGGGCAAGTTGAGGTCACTTTAAAGTTAGATGTCCAATGCTTCACAGAACCAAGCATGGACAGCAGCTACTTGTCCCTTCCCAAGAGTTCCCTGTGACCTTTAAGGCTGCGAAGCTTCATTTTAGCAACGCCATGAACAACTCAACCAGCACAGCAGTCTCAAGTAGCGCTTCAGAGCCTAGAGCCCTCCTGGGAACTGACAACAACTCTGTGGGCCAGAGGCAGAATGGTACAGAGCCAGACAGATGCTCAGTGCCAAGAGCAGCCAGCAGACGGTCACTAAGGGAAGTCAAGAGGGCTATGTAACAAAATGCTCGCTTCTATTATTTTTTATTATATTTTTATACCCAAACTTGCTGAATTTTGTTATTTTCCCTGTTACTGAAGGTCACACTGTCCAGGTACAAGCTTCCTTAAGAACAACTTGTACTGCTAAGGGAGTCAACTGCACATGAATTTATTTAGAAACCAGTAAAAATCACAACCCAAATCTGTTCTGGAGCCTCAATAATCAACAATGACCACATATACTACCCAAGCCACAAAAACCTCTACTCCATATGAACACTTCACTAACCCAAGCTATACTTCTTGTAACAGATCAATATATCTGTCAGAAACAACTTCCTCAGTTCCTACCCTCAAAACGCCAGTGTAAGGAAGCAATGCTTGAAGTGCCTGCAAACATTTCACTGATGGGGAAGAACTGTCATAGGAATGAGGGATAAAAAAATAAAACCCAGGTGTGGAGCAAACTCCAGAAGAATGATAATTCTTTAAGCAACTCATTTACTGAACACGCAAAAAAAGCCAAATTTCTACAGCAGTTTGTGTTCTCGAGAAGTCGCAAACTGAACCCCACCAAAGTTTAGTGGGGGTATTATTCCTATTTTACAGCTAGGGATGCTGAGGCACAGAGCTGTGAAATGGTCAACATCATATCTTCCATTTCACTATTTCTACCTAACCCTTATACTCCTTTGCTTTCCCTTTAGGAAATACGGAAAGGAGACTGGAAAGCTCTTCCACTGGACAGGTGCAGAATTAGCAAAGCAGGCATACGATCACTGAGCACAAGCAGAAGTCCCACAGGAAAGAGGGAGACAGCTGTCAACAGCTGCTGGGGACAAAGCTCTACATATGGGAACACCAAAATGTTTGCACAGGGCAATTCACACACCATGTTCGTTGCCCTGGAACACCCTTGAGACATGGCATTTCAGTAAGAACAAGTCCTGTTTCTACTTTGTATTGTAATTCAGCTGTAATTAGAGCAATTGGAGCTTTTGGAGGGGTTTTATTTTAACAACATGAATTATACTGGACATAAGGACATTTGAACCCAGCTTAAATTCCCCTCAAGTCCTCAAGACCAGTGTTTCCTACTAGCTAAACACAGCTTTAGTAAATAGGGCCATTCAGTGCCATCCTAGGGATTGCCAGGCTAACAGAGACAGGTGAATACGATGTCAGATTAACAGATCCTAATACATGCATCTCATTAATTCCAACATTTGGATTACTCTAAAAATGCCTCCTATATCTGCTAGCAGTGCGCTTCCATGGCCTACTGCGGAAATGGTCCATGGAAGACCTGAAACGACAAGAGTTTGAATCACAGTCAAAAGATTTGAACACAAAAACTGCTAACTCTTTGCTACAATGGCCTGGTGCTTCTGGGAAGCAATGATGCATTAAAGCAGAGGACAGAGGACTGGAGGACTTGAGGTGGGCAGCAAGAGGCTTAAAGATCTTCCAGGGCAGCAGGGGACTGTTGTCTGATTATTCTTTGTTAACATCATGTCAGTAGGGCTGGGCTACCAGGAGTACAACCAAGTTCTCCTCTCTCTGTCTAGATCCTTAATCCTTATCTTCAAGTCCAAGGACACACACCCATGCTACCTAACAGACTCCTGAAACTATCACTGCAGCTGTGATCAGCATAGTCTTTTGTGCAGGTAACAGCTACCCTCTGCTCTGCCTAATCACCATGGAATTAACTCTCATGAGACATAATAATCCTTGCAAGCCAAATTTTTCTTCCATTCTAGGGAGATAATTTTGTGGGTTATTTTTTTTTTTTGCCTGGCCTTTTTCTAGCCAATATTTAGCCTCCCATGTGCACATATTTAAAAAGAATTCCTAACAAATCACTCAACTGAAAATAGTTTTCCCCTGAGGAGCGAATGAAAGAACAAGCACCTGCCAGATGTGAGTCACACTATTCATCACACTCCTGGATGGTACTTGGGTACTGCAATGCTGAGAACAGGAAAGGGATTGAGGTAGGACACAATTAGCCACGTTACACAAATTTAACTTTCATTCTGTTTTCCTGCCAGGTTCATTGCTGCAAAATCAAAACTGATGCGGTTTTGTGGGAGAGGTTTACGAGGTGAGAGGATGGCAGAATGAGGTAAAGACAAATAACACAGTTTTGTTGCTTATGTTCCCCTTTGCAGTTTCAAAACTTTTGCAAACCAATGGCTCTGGTTATTGTTACAAAAATATTACTGCTACTTTTTTATCTCTACCTCGTGGGAGCTGATATCAATCAACATTGCAACAGCCTCATCTCAACAGATTCACTTTGGGAAAGCTGTTTACACAAAACTGATTTCTATGCTTCAGTAATATTGTATCAGTTCCAATGAAGAAAACACCAATGCTGGATGTTTTGGGAATTTGTGCTTAGGGACCTTTTTATTATTATATTATTTTGGAACATGGACATTCCATTCATTTATGTTACTTCCACTTTTCTGGTTTTACATGGACATGAGATCAATTACAAATGAACTTTTGTTGAACACGATCACTTGTAACACAAAGAGGATGGATTAAATATTGTTTTATTGGAAATCAAAATTACAATGAAACAACAGCACTTTTTTAAATACCATAGAGTAATATAAAAAGGCTAAGAAAAACATTATTGTAAGGAAAAAACATTTAATTTTCTACAAGGAAATTTCAGAATTTATTTCACAAGAATTTGGAGAGGAAAATAATGAAATGTCAACATTCCCCATGAAAGAGACATACTGAAATCATCCATCTCTCTCTTGATGCATGGCAGAGAGGAAAGATGAATGTTTGACATTTTTAGTCAAATTCCCAAATGGCCAGATTTCTGGTTGGACTGCAGGCTTTCCTGTGTTTCACCCATTGAAATTGTGAAATACAAGAAACTACACCATCTAGTCCCCGACAGAGTTACTATGATAATAAAGAGTCATAGATTCCTGGATAAATGCCACTTCCTTCCAGCCACACTCACCTGCTCCCAACAGCAAAATGTTTACTGATGATAATTACAAGCTGAGATTATCAAAGGTGCCTGGGGCATTTGGATGCCCATGGGAACCGGCAGCACTGAAGCTGTCTGCCTATGGATTTTTCTGAATCTCTGATTGATTCCTTCCCCCACCCCAGCAGCATTCCCAGTGCACACATGCAGAACAGCAGGAATAATTACAGAGCTAACATCTTCATGTTGGCTAGGCAGAGATTTCCATTGTGCTAGAGACTTTTCAAAGCAGGCAGTAAACAAGAATGTCCACTCCAAAAACACCTCCACACATAACTGCAGTTCTGGTACGCACTTTAGAACAATGCCACTATGCAAAAGGTTTGGAAGCACTTGAAGAGCCACATGAATTCCAACAGTTTGTTCACAGGACCTTCCTCTCCAACGATGAAAGTAACTTCGTCTTACTCCTTTCCAAAAATAAAACCTCAAAATTCTCTATCCAGAAGAACATCTTTCTACATTATCCTAACAAAGTGTCTTCTTCTCTCCCATCAACAGATCTGTTGGGCTTGTAGCTGGTAAATAAATCAGCTGTTGTCAAGCCAGAGAAGGTTTCCTGTCAGGTGGAGGTAGGGAGAGTTTTCCAATGAAGAGCAGCAGTGTGGGAAGGGCACTGACTCACAGCACTGTCCTTTGCTTGAATAAAAGTTTCCTTGAGGAATACCAATGTCAGACTAGTGATGCCCAGAGATCAGGTGGAGAATGCCTTGCTGTTGCCCGGTTATTTTAAATCTGAATGTTTAGCTCTCCTTCCCCAAACCCAGTGGCTATAAACAGAGCAGAGTCTAGAAAATTCCTGCTGCCAGAGGTGGAGGGAGGGATGGTGAGAGGGAGAGCAGCACATTCCCAACAGAGACTGATTTTTTTCACTTTCCACACACATGGATCCTGGCTCAAACCTTTAGCAACAGCCCAATCTTCACCACTTCATTGCTTCTCCATCACAGACCCTCCCACTCAAGATAAGCTGGATGCTTCATCAGGTGTAATTAACCCTGTACCCTGAGCATGAGCACAAGCCACTCACACTGCTCATGAAAGTCGTCAAATATATGAAGGCCGATGGAGTTTTGTGCTCCGTTCTGATGCTCACTTGCTTTCACTCTCCACTGGGGTTATTCCAATTTAATGGAGAGGGAAAGGACTCTCCCACAATGGAAGACACCTTTTAATCTGATTTTTTTCCATTCTCTTATTTTTGCTATGAATTTTTGAAGTTCCTTACTGCAGTTACACAGTCCTCCAATTCTGAAGGCAAGCAAGCCTTGTTAAAGACAGCAAGTGAACAAATAAATCAAGCGCTGCTTTGACCACGGAAGGGGGAAGAGGGAGAAGGCTGAAAGGAACTGCACTGCCCACCCCAGCCTTGTCTTCTACTTTGCTTCTCCTTCCTCCCAGGAAAGGCTCCTGTTTACCACATCTCCCCTGATTTTCTAGCAGAACACATAATGACTGGTGGGAAAGAAAACAAAACCCTCCCCTTCTATGGAGAAACAATTTGCTTACACTTCCCAGACTCTCAGAGGGTAGGAGGCAGATGTGATCCTCTCTTTGTTCTTTATTGCTTGGGATATTTGCATAAAAAGAGACTCTTTGTTATTTAAACACTCATCTGTTCCCACTGCTTTGTCTCATTTTGAAGTCATAAGCCTCTATTAGCCGTGTATCAACCACACAGCTAGCAGCATGATGGCCTGGAGGGCAGACTCTGTAGTGTGAGAGCTGAGGTTTGAGCCTCCATATGAGTGGGGATCTGAAGGCTTGAAGGTCCTCCTTTTTCAATAGGTGTGTTTGAAGACTGGAACCAATACTGGCATCATTGCTATTGTGCCAGAGCAAAGAAGGCTGGTGTGGAGGCAACCCCTGCAAAAGCTGGCAGAGTTTTGGGCGATTGCCCATCCCCAACAAGCTACAACAGAATAGCTCCAGAGCAAAGCACACCCAACAACCTCAGTCACTGCACCCATGATTTCAGAGCATGTCTTACATCATCTCGGTGACCTTGGTCAGACTGGGAACAAGCAAGGAGCATTATTGGCTAGACCTAAGGATGTCTTTTCTTCTCCAACACACACAACTTCATTTTCCTCACATGTAGACAGAAGGGGAAACAAATCCTCAGAAATTAGTGGCATGAAGTCAGTGACACAAATCAAACCCCCCAAGTGCTGATGGAAGCACCAAAATATTTAAATTACTTCTTTAAAGCCTAGGAAATATTTTTATGCCTTTTTTTTTCACATAGGAACACTGAATAAACTTGATTTTCAATATACAGACTAAGTCCTGCTACAAGGGGATGAAATGGTATTGTTATTGCATCCAGGATTCCTTTGTTCAACTAAGGAAGAAATAGAACACTTAATTAAACGCATTAGTAATCACAGGGTAGTTAAATGTCAATTGGTTGTTAAAATATGGAGTGCAATAAAAGCCTAAATAAATTCTGAAATCTAACCATAATTTTATGTATCAGAATAGGTATTTTCTGTTAAAAGGTGGCAATTTTCTTCTGGGAAACTGCCCCATTTTATATTTTTCTGGGTTTTTTTGTTTCCTTTTTTTTTTTTCTTTCATCAAGATTTCTATAGCCTTTTGCTAAAACCATTTTCAGAGTCCTGCTTTTGAACTAACATTAATGCACTGTGTTTGGCACATGTTATTTCTGAAAATAAAACCATTAAGGTTGCATTTGTTTTGCTTAAAATGCTGTAGAAATTTTCACTGGAACCATAAATCTGAAAATTCAGACCAAGTTCTTCATAGAAGTTTTGCCCCTCTTTTGACTAGTGCCACTTATGCATTATATGAGTCTGAAAAATCCTTTCTCTTGGCAATAGTCAGGATAGAGTTTGAATGATCATCCCAGAGAAGAGTGATTTTTGTGAGCAGTCCATGGTATCATGGACAATTTCACCCAACATGAAATCACATTCCTGTAAATTCAGAGCTCATTAACTTCTATAGCTCCATCTCCAGGACGGGGTCTATAGAAGTACAGAAAGAAAGCTGGTTTAGAGACTGATTATTATTCATCAATTCTTCCCTTTGTAATTCTACCACATCCGGAAGTTGGCAGGGAGGGGGGGTAACATCACACAAAACAACCAACAACCGAACTACCAGAATCATGTTTAGATGATTTTTAGAACAAAAGAAAATCACCAGCCCAGAACTGACCTGCTCTAGCAATGTGCAAGCAAGTGCAACCTGGCAAATGCCAGTATAACAAATAGTCCCAGAACACCACTTCATCCACGTATCCCACTTTGCAAAGGATGCTTTTCCTCATAAGGAGGATGTACTTAACTAGTCTGAGAGTGTTCAGTTAACTTCAAAAAGAACACTCCATCCTTGGGGTGGGTTTGAAGAAGATGTAGTTGGAGTAATGGTTTAGTAGCATCATTCCATGAAGAAATCCTATCCATCCCCTTTGCTTTTATACTTTAAGTTACATATAACCTTTTGCCGAGTTCTAATGTATTTTGTTATTGGTGAGGGTTTATCCCCCCTTTCAAGTAGGGTATAAATAAAATCCTACCAAAAGAGGTTAACAAGGCAAAAGAATACTGAAAGGACTTGGCATGACAGCATGTGATTTCTGATTCACTATCAGCTGATCTAACCACTAGTGTTCACTGCCTCTGAAATACCAAACAAACCATGAAATTAAAAATCCCCTGTGTCCTACCTTTAGTACACTGAAGAAATCAAAGGATCTCCACAGGGGCTTAATTCCTTACTGATAAAGGGAAATGGCTTTTATTCAAAAAAATCTTTTTGAAGGAAAAATCCTGTATTTGACATGAGGAGAAAATAAAAGGATAGTATAGTATAGCTGCTGTGATTTAATTAAAAATATACTAACTCAAAGGTACAAGCTTGGCATTGATCCTTTGAAAGTTAAACATTTTGTCCCTGGGAAAAAAAAAATGAAACCAAAATCCAAGAACATTTTGATCCCAAGGGTAGTTTAAATTATTTTGGAATCTAAGAGTCACATAATGGTAATAAATTCCCAGTGCTGAGAAGTGTCTAAAATGGAAACTTGAACTATGAATAAATTTCCCATCACCTGATCTCAGCAGTCCAGACAGAGTCTTTCTATTTGACAGTGTGGCTTATTCAGCTTTATCAGACATGCCTGTTTCTATGTCCAGCCTGGTCCAGTAATGAACATGTTTTTATCTTCACTCTGTTTTCCTGCATCTTGCTTCATGCACAAGACCTATGCAAGACGCTGGTAGCCGACTCCCTCTAAATGAGAGACTGCAGCTATTTCTATCCATCCTCATTATGTCAAAGCTATGTCCTGGCCTTCACCAGTTTCCACTGAACATGGGCAGGATGCTCAGGGAAACAAAACCAACCTTTTGATGCACAGCACTCTTCACTGGTAGCTTCTTGTGGGAAAGGAAACGACGAAAAGAAACAAAAATAAGAAAGGTAAATAATCAGATCCATGTGGAAGAAGGCAATAAATGCAGATCCCCAGCATCCATCTCCTGATGTACAAGTGAAATCAACTACCTACTGAATTTGTTACTGCACCTGGCTGCTCTGTAAACTGTACCTTCCATGCCACCACTAATAACTGATAGGCAGAGATTCATTTGAATGCACTATAATTTCATCTTACTCCCAATGTTTGGATAAAGAAGGACTCCTTCACTTCCTGAACTCTGCTGCATTCAGGGCTGCTGCACCTCTTTGACCCTCCAGTTTAAGGAGCTTGCATTGCAGGGGCTGGACTTGACACATCTGATGACACCCAGAAACCTGGCATAGAAGAGGCTCCAAAAACATCAGCAGGCTTAATTGGGAGGGAAAGGGGACAATACTGCATTAAGGAAATGTAGACACGGAAGCTCAGTCATTGGCCCAAGGATAAAGGGAACAGAATGATAGAACTGATGTTTCACAAGAGGCAAAGGAAGCGTCATTATCTTGCAGACCATGCCCTGGGATCTGCGCTTTCACAGACCTGCTTTACATGCATCTGTGGGATTTAGCATGTACATTTAATTGTTTTAAAAGCTGCTTTGGGATCTCTTAGGAAGGTTTCATGCTACCAAAAGTCATCATTGCACAGCAAATGCCCAGCTGAACTACAGGCAAGAAAAGAAAGCTTAATATATCTTTTCATCATAATGGGTACAAATTTACATGCAGACTTCGATAATGCCTATTCCAGATATGCTTTCCTCAATCTGAGTTTAGGAAAACTATCATGTTGCCATTTGACAAGTTGGTAGTTTGCTTGTAACCCAAAGTGTGCTTGTGATGTTCCTACAATTGAAAACCAAAAACATAAATGCCTTCCACTGATCAACTCCACCGAGATGAAATCTGAACCAAGCCAAAATACAATCAACTCCAGAGCACAGCAAAGCAAAGGACACAGAGAATTAACACTGAAACAAATAAAGAAGTCTAGTTTAGCTATGTAATGTTGAAATATTAATATTGTTGGCAGAGAGAGTACACGGAGCTATTATTTTGCAGAGTGTGGCTAAATATAGTGAAGGCAAACACTGAATAAGTAACTAGAAAATCCAGTTCTCTAACTGGATTTTCTGATGCCTGTAGCCAAACACACAAAATAGTTTATTTCATTCTGCTTTTATAACTGGAACCAATTCTCCATAAACAGCCTGTTAGGCAGTTTTAAAGTGTTGGGAAAATGTATTTTAAAAACCTAGATGATTTCATTTCCAGCCATGAAGGCATATCTGCTGAGCTGAGGACTCATGGTTGTTTTCATCAATGGAAGAAGTTTGACTCAGATTTATGGAGAGTAAAATATGGCATAATTGTTCTAAATAAATTTCTTACAACAGTAATGTCAAGAGTTTGACTAGAGACCCCCATTCTAAACTGGTATAAAACAGAGTAGCTCCACATAGCTACCACCTCTCATGCTGTTTTCTGACTATGCCTTCCTGCCTGTATAAACATATAGGCATAAAATCTTCTAGGAAGGCATCTCTGCAGAGTATCCAAGAAAAAAGATATATTTATTATTCCATGCCCACATTTATTGTTAATCTAAATTCATTCTGAGGAGGAAAAATAGTCAGTGCAGAACAAGGAAAAGTAGAATGTCAAATCTCATTATACAATCAGTGAAAAATGCCTTGATCAATGCAACTGAGCCTTAACAATTGCATAGAGTTAAATAACTCCCAGTATCTCAGCAAGTACAAATACCAAATTCATTGAGCACACCCCTGAATTCAAAACAATTGAAAGGCAAGAACTAAACTACAGTGGACACAGTCTATCAGGTTGTAAGTGATTTGAGCCATGTGTTTTAGGAAGGCATTAAAGGCTGCACACATCAGACAATAAGGTAACAACATTGTTTTCTTCTATGTCCTAGACTGCAGGCAAAGGACTGGGATTCAGTTCCCTCTTCTACCTAATAACGTTTGAATCCACTTTTCTCAAAAACACTTCAAACCACAAATTCCCCAAGGCTTTTGCTCACCAAATGTGATATCTGAGCTGCTCAGAACATGCAGGACTGCCCTACACAGGGTAGAGATATGCTCTCTCCGTTGCTGAATGCTTAAGTGTTACACATGAAGTACAACAGCTAAAGTAGGAGTTCTTGCCTTCATTCAGACACAAAACTCTGCCTACAACCTCATTGGTAGGGAAGTCTTCTGTAAAACAATTAAAGCAAGTTTGAACCCATTCAGCCAAAGAACAGGACTGAAGTCTCTCAAGCCAGGGGGGCTCTTGTAAGTCTTTCATTGGCCAGGGGGATGTAAGGAAAAACTGCCTTTTAAAGTAATCTTTTGCAACCATGAAGATAAATTCACAAGCAGTTACCTAATGATCAAAGGTGCATTTCAGCATTTTTTTCTTCTCTTTAAAAGAGGATTTTGTCAAAATAGGAATTTTATGTGTTTGTATAAGCCTGTAAGAGTACACAGATGTTCGGCCACAAGGATTTGACGTTTGCTTTTACAGAATAGAAGAAAGCTCACTACATATGTATATATTTCATACACATTTTTTCTTTTTTTCCATTGTTTATTGCTGACCACACACACAGTACCCTGCATGAACGGACCTGCAGACTGTCTCTATAGCCATTTAGGTGTTCTTACATCAGCAGCAAAAAGAATGAGCTGGGAGGAAACTGATACTTTAGTTGGAAGATGGAGTTCATAAACCATGATCCTGTGACACAGTTGTAGGGTCATTTTTGCTGCTCACCCTTAACCAGACCAGAAGTCCACAATACAATGTGGTCCAGTTTTAAGTTTTTGGTAAGCTACACAAAATGACTGTATGCAATTTTGAGAGGTACAAAGAGGATCTGTCACTGCTGCTGCTTGGATGCAGGCCACCTACATCCCTCATTTTCACTGTGACAAAGAGGTAAATGTGGTTCCTCCCTCCTTCCCACAGGAAAATAGAAACCAGAAGATTAAAGTTATTACAACCACCTCTTGTTTGAAACCAAGTTCAAAGGCTTGTCTTCTTTAATCAATTTTCCAGCAGACTAACAGGGCTGTACATTTCACTTTCATGGAGCCAAAGCGCTAGGGCTAAATCAGAGTTTTTCCCTCTGTTCCCCTTCTCAAAGCAAAGCACAAGCGAAAGAGCTCAGATGAGAAAGTTAACTGAACTGACAGTGTAAGCCACATCACTTTCTCTGAAGAAAGCAAAAAGCAAGAGGTAATAAAACATCTTGGTTCCAATACCATATGCTGGCAAAGCACTTCTAGCAGTCAGATATAATGATATTCTGCAGTCTTGGGGCACTGTGGTATAGCAAAGTAGCTCTGTCAGGGGAGTCATTTCTGTGGGTGAAGTGAGAAAATAATGGATGTTCGCTTGGCAGAGGTAGCCACAGACATGTTAACTCAGAGCACAAAGATCTCCTCCCTGGGTACTGTCCTGCTGGAGATTATTAATGAGTGCATTAATGAGTCTGCTTCCACTGCAATGGAGGAGGAAAGGAGCTTTTAACACATGTTGCAAGTAATCCTTGGAATTATAGGTTCAAGGAAAAGAAATATGCAGAGAAAAAAAGAAAAGAAACATTCACAAATTGGAGTAAGAGCAGAGACTTGTCTAAAAATAATGTACTATTGAACAGCATCCACAAATATGCACAGAAATGCCTTTTTTTTTTATCACAGAGCTAGTCACAGACAGCAAAAAGCTTGCAAATGCACCCAGATAGTTTCGGAAGCATTGCTATCGTGAAGCCATCTGACATGCCTAATTTCTTTCACCATCTTCATAATAGCCCAGACATAATTTAGTCTGGATGTCTTCCAGACTAGATTCACTAATGATACCATGGACTTTAAATGGCCCCTCAAACATCAAGAATAATGGATAACAGATCTGTCCAAAAAGAACAGTGTGAAAAATTCAGGGGTCTGTATCAAACTTAAGGGGATATTGCACTAATTTTGGATTTTTATTAATTGCCTTTTTTAAGTGCTTACCTCTACAAATTCAGAACTAAATTTGTTCTTTATGCTGTCATGATTAACTCTACGCACTCATTTTATCCCTACTTTTATTATGTACACAAGTGCCCCCTCCAGCGCAAAGCATTCCTCTAGCGGTTGAATTCCCAGGACACGGTAATAGCTCATAGTGAATGGAGACTGAAGAGCATCCGTGTTTATTAGGCTCTGATGGGCTGCATTAGGAACTTGATTAGAAAATGACAACTCTCACACAGTACTGGGCAGCAGTTTAACTCAGGGTCCTGTCTGGTAGCCAAAGATAGAAAATACATCTGTTCCTAAAGAAAATCAAAACATCCAGAACTCAACCACCTTCTCCCCCTCTACAGTATCACATCATCACTACTAATTTCCTGCCATCCCACTCTGTCCCTTACAAATCCTTTGCATATGGACTACATGGCAACCCTGCCTTTACTACTGCAAGGCTCCAGGTGTTGGTTCACACTCTCTCATTTCTGGTGTACTGCCTTGAGCTACAAATCCTTGCCTTCCAGAGGGTGAACAAGCCCTTCGACTGCAATGTGGCTTCTCTGGATGCTAGCCCCAGTAATCCCAAGAATAAAAATTACAGTTACCTGATAGATATTCAGCTCTACTAAAGTTCAGCACCCAATTGCTTCTGTTCCCTGCCCTGCTAGGCTGTACAACCATCTCATAACGTGAGGAATTGCTTGGTTTGTATTGCACTAGGATTTTTCTTCTTGCTTTTTTTTTTGTATAAATCAGATCTTAACCCCATTTTCCTTGAAGGAAATATAAGAAATTACCGAGTCATACTCTGCTTTCCTACAGGAGAAAGACTTCTGCATTACTCTCCTGTCAATTTTCAAGCATTGCACAGGAACTGGACCAATAAAAACTATCAGCTCAGGCACGTCCCCAGAGACTGGGATATTTGTGGAGTTACAGATAGCTATTATCAATAAGAAACTTGTCTCATTTTCCACCTGCCACTGTACTCTCAGAGCACCTCTGGAAACAGCTCGGTGCTACAGAGACATGACTGACTTCAGAGACCAAATTGATTAGGAGTTTTGTGTTAAACCAAGGATGGTGAGGAGGGAAAGAGAGAGGCTGGAGGAAGCTGTATATGCTTCTCCTGGAACAAGAAAGAAGGACATCTGAGCTAGTGCTGCACTCAAACACTGCAGTGGCACCTTTGCAGACCACCAGGTGAGTTCTACAATGCAGCAACCAGTCTGTCAAGCCTCCTGCTCAGCAGCTCCCTGCAGCACAGTCACATCTCCAAACAGAAAGTTGTGTCCTCCACCATGCAAACTCAGTCTCACCAAGTCCTCTTAACATCAGGTAGCTGAGAAGCAGAGACAGAAAGCTTTTCCTTGTGTCATGGTTTAAGCCCCTCATGTAGTTCACTCACTCACTCCCCCCTCCTTCTTCCTCCCAGTTCCCAGAGGGATAGGGAGGAGAATGGAAAAAATGCAACTAATAACTAAGGTATAACACAAACCACCGCTGCTACCACCAATAGTAATAATGGCCAGAGAAATACAAGGGAAGAGAGTACAACCGCTCACCACCTGATACCAAGCCCAATCCAGGAGTGCACCCCACCCTTCCGGGTAACTGCCTCTAGTTTTACATCCTGGGCATGATGTGCTGTGGTATAGAACACCTCTTTGGCCAGTTTGGGTCAGGTGTCCTGTCTCTGCTTCTTCCTGGCTTCCCCTCTTCCCCAGCAAAGCATGAGATTCAGAAAGTCCTTGGTCAGACCAAACATTACTAAGTAGTAACTGAAACCATCGGTGTTATCAGCGCTGCTCCTAGGCTGAAAGTCAAAAACACAGCACTGCACCAGCTACTAAGGAGGAGAAAAAATGACTGCGACTGCTGAACACAGGACACCTTGCTTATGCATTTGCTGAGCAGATATCCTGAGAAAGAAAAGAACTGAACTGCAAGCGCAAGGTATTAGGGTCAACCAATGCACTAGAGAAGGGTTCCCATCTCTCAAGCCTGAAAATACTAGGGATGCTTAAATTGAGACTTTCTCCACCAACTCCATCTGGTTAGCACAGAGACCATTCCACAGAGGTGTCCTTGAGTATAACATAGTCCATCACTTGCAAATGCCAAGTTGTGAGTACAACCTTTCTGTCCTATACACAAGAGGATTAAAACTATCTGAGGGCAGTGAAGACAGTTTCTAATATGTGCAAGGGAGCTCTGTAAGGACCCTGGCATACCTAATCATGCTCCAATGCTACCATTACCCATGCTGTGGAGAACCACAAGAACTTGGGTAACAGCTGCTCTGTATCAGCTTTGCTACATACAGTCTTACCTACAACAAGCTTGTGCTGCCAGACAGTGAGCCTGTGCTGCAGTCCTATTGTCTGCCACAGGGTAGAGGCACTTAGAAAGGCATCATAACATCAAAACTATCATTCAACAGTTCTGTTTATGCAACAGTATGGGCACTAGCATCAAACCACTGCAAGATGTCCAACAGCAACCAAGATCCAAGTAAGTTAAAAGCTATCTATGCTGCAACATAGGGATGTTCAGAAAAATAGTACCATAGCAAAATGCATGCAGCAGTGACGCCAGCTGACAGAGCAAATTCTTCCAGATTTACATCCATAGAGACAAGCCAGTGTCTCTAAGTACAACATGCAGCAGGAGAAGCACTGAGCTGCATGTCCCTCTTCATACAGTCTGGTTCAATGATGAGAGGCCAGGAAGCCAACTTTGCTAGAAAGAGCAATAATGTTTATGAAGTCTTTATTTCTCTGTTGCACATATAGCCTGGTTACAGCAGGGGTTTTGTCAATCACTTTGAAGTTGTGTCACTGCCTTCAGAATCCTGCACAAATTCTAGCATTTATCTGCTGAGAAAATCAATTACTTCGGTAGCACTGAAAGAGCACAACTGCATACCAACATCTCTGTTGAAGTTGATACCTGTTAGCATAATGTTTCTCTGAGGTGAGGAGTATCTCCATCATGTGGAGCTTTCAAAGGTACTCTCCAATTACCAGGCTGGGCCTTGGGAGACTTGATGCACCTGAAGAAGGGAGGTAGAAGACTTTTATGCCACAATCATAGTTTCTATCCCTGGAAAAACTATTTTGTGAAAAAGGCAACTTCTGCCACACCTCTAGCATTTCCAGCCACTCTCTTAGCAGTGGGCTGCAGGTCTCTGTGGATCTCCTCTGCGCGATATGAGATGTAAGGGGGCTGTGTCAGATGCTGTGGAAGGCATTCATCTGTAACAGCAATAGGAGCTATACAAGTGGAAAACAGAGCTAATTGAATAGCCTCGTGGATATTTACTTCATCCATTAAGAGGCACAAGCTTTAGTGACAGTGTCAAATCAGGTCAAAATGCCAGGAAAAGCGGAGTGAGAACTCTGCTCCTTTCCAGGAGGGACTGAACAAGTATGTATATGTCTGGCATTTCATGGGAAACCAAGCTGCAATGGCTTGGGAGATAACTGTTCATCCTGCTGAACAGAGACATTCCTTTCCCTCCTCCCATGCAGATCAATGTGACATCTGCATAGAACTTACCCCTATTCCTTCCAACTGCTCCATCAGAGCCAGTTACTGCCACACAGGCTTTCTGCATCTCAGACAGCAGCCACCCCTTGGTGAAGGGGCTCCCATAGAGAAGGGGACATGGGACAAGAAAACTTCCAAGCCCTGTTTTCCAACACACTTTCTGCAACCTTGCTAAGCTTCCTGAGCCTCTGCACAATAAATTCCTAAGCAGCCTAGCACGCAGAAAAGACACAGCACAGCAGGAGCATAACATTTATAATACTGAGCAATGCAAAGAAGGAAGTCATTCACCATCTCTCTCAGCACAGTGGCATCAGACCAGGAAGTGGCAGTTTCAAAGTAGACCAGAGAAGAAGCTGGGCTTTGCACCTTCTTAAACCACAAAGGTGGTTGCCACAGGAGGTTCAGGATGCCAAACGCTTGCCAGGGTTCAGAAAGCAACTGGGCAAGATCAGGAAAAAATATTCCCAACAAGACAAAGATATTGCATCTGATTTAAGCAGCTGCTGAGCTGCAAATTGCTGTAAGCCCTTGCTCTGACCTCTCAACTCATCCACAAGCATCCATTTCTGATACTGCTGGAGACCAGCATTTCAAAGCTGAACCTTTCTCTGACTCAGAACTACTGTAAGACCATCAAGGAACAGAGAAGACCAGAGCAGGATGATTTCAAACCAGTCTCAGGACAGCTACTGATGTTCAAATTCACCAGTGAGACAAGGAGGCCCCAAATGTAACCAGTTCTAAGTAATGTGAAGTCTGGTGGCTTTGTAATGGAAAATAACTGAGGGGCTTGAAGGCAGCTGACATAGTTTTAGGTCTTTAGGAGCTTAATAGAACAATGGAGAAAAACAGGATCTGGGGATGGGGAGTAGGGACTAGCAGATATCCAGGATGGGAGCAGTGAAACTATCTGCTCTGTAGAAGGACAGGATGATTGCTATGTCTGCAATGTTAATTAAGCTGAAGCTCCACAGACCGCCAGCGGTTATGACTATTGTAAACGACTCTCAAAGACCACCATCACATTTTGGTATACACATGTTAAGCTTTCTGGAAAAAGATGTAATTCATATGTAGCCTCATGAATATGCATGTATGATCAGTGACTGCATAAGAAAGGCCTGTGTAGCAATACTACAGACTAGCTTGGAGGAGCTATCCCCCGTGTCTCCTAGTGACACAATAAAGAATACCTGGAGTTTTCTCTGGATCACCAGGGAGAGCTTGCAGAGCTTTCAAACTGCCAAACCCATGGCTGGCCATTGGGCTGAGGCTCCATGGAGAAGTAAATATGTTAGAACTAAACATGCAAAGGACGATTAGAAATTACTAGAAGGGTAGTGTGAGCTAGGTTTGCAAGACAAAGAGCACAATCCATACTGATAGGAGATGCAGGAGAAGAGGAATGACATCAGCTTAAGTTTTATTTTCTCTGCTTTAAATGCATTTTAAATAGACACTGCTAAACTCAAAATGACTTAAACTAAGCTGAGCTGATTATACTGTCATCAATAATTTACATGTAAAAAAAAAAAGGTCACTTTAAAAGCCAGCTTTGAAACTCCACAGAGAAACTCACACTTCTTTGACAAAAGCAGTTCAAGTTTGCACTGTGGTTTTGATGTCCGGTCCACATCCTGGCACACAGAAGCCTTAAATACTTCTGATGTTTCCTCTCTGCTCAGGGGCTTTTGAATTACCCTGCCCCTAACAAACACACTCCAAACATGCTCCGCTCAGGCTCCAAGCCAGGCACCTGCAGCTCAAACACGCAACTCCTGCCACATGAAAGAAACACACTAAAAAAAACCCTTTCAAAGAAAACCCTCCAGGCTGCTGTGTTTGAAGAAGCAGAGACAAAATCTTTTGCAACTAGTTCAGTCTTCAGAGACTTTCGTTGGTATGAGACTAAATGGTGGTTTTCCCTAGAGAAAGCAATTTTTCTCCTTTCTGCATCACTTTCTGCAAAGGACAGCTTTGTTGGCAGCTCTGCCACTACTCCAAAGCTCAGGCAAATGAAACTTAAACACATGTTCCCTGCTGTGGGAAGATCTGCTCCTCTCCTTGTTGCTCCATACCAGTCACTGCAGGACAGTAAGCACCCAACTGAAGTCCAACAGAGAAGGGCCTCTCTGGAAAGCAATGTGATATTCAGCATAGTGCAGCTGAGGCTTGGGGTCACTTCCACACAAGACTCTTTTTTTCACTGAGGATATTCAACACTGACCTGTGCCAGCCTCTAAATGATTCCCAAAGCTATTGTTGCTGCTAGGACCATGACTCAATGAAGATGGACCTACACTGGTAGGATGCACATACAAGTGCAATCTAAGTGTCAGCATACAAACATGCCCAGGCATTATTCCTCTCATCCATTCTGCTCAGATTCCTTTAAACCTTCTCCCTCCCAGTGGTTCTGATCCACAACAGACTGCAAGAAAAGCACAGGCTTTTTAGGTGAGGTAATAGCATTGTGATCTTATTCCCTCTGTGCAAATGCCATTTTTCAACTTGATAACTCAGCTTTGAATAGGCCACTTTTCCTCTCTCAGCCCCTGCTTGTACCACACTCCATTCTGTTTTGGTCCTAATTACATAGAATAATAAATCCAGCTACACAGGGCTTTTCTGAAGAGCAATTAGGTTTGACTTTCCCCAGTGCTAATGAGTTCACTAATAGAGGGATTTTCCCTCTCCCTCCCTTCTTCTAATCCAATTCTTTGAATAGCATCACACACACATGAACGGCTTTCCCATGCTGCAGCAGGTGATGCCTCCCTGATCCAGTTTCTCCCCTTCTCCAATGGAAAGAGAGGTAGGGTACTGCTTTGCCCAGCCTTTTCCTTCTGTCAAAGGAGATGGAAAGCAAGCATGATCAATAACTGTTTGTTAACTAGCACCAGGAGGATCACACATCAGCTCACAGACAGAAACATTGCCTGCCTGGTCAGAACCAGCTCTGGGGTTTGGAAAGCAGTTGAGTGCTGTGGAACCAGCTTAGCTGCTGGCCCAAACAGGACAAAGGAAGCACACAAATCTTATAAAAAATTGGGGTTTGGTCACCAGAACAAAACTTTAAAGAATCTCATTTATCTGTCAAATTAAATCTTTCAAGCTGCCTAGAGGAAAAGTGTTCCACCTCAGTCCCTCCTGAGAAAACAAAATGTCTTGAAGGGGTAGATGCTCTCAAAAGATGAACAGCCTCTGCCTGTCCCTTGTTCAATAAAAGCCCTGCCTGAAAAGGAGAAACACAGATTCATTTTTTCCTCTCAATTTGGAGAAATAAGAACTGTGTCTTCATACCTGAGCCAAATTTCTGAACAAAGACTTCATCAGTAACTTCGTGAAAATCTCACCCTGATTTTTGTCCCCAGCAGATTTAACCAGCATTTGCAGGACAGATGTTAAACTTGACAAGTTATTATTAACCTGAATCTAAGAATCCTACTTCAAAAGGTACTAGAGGGAAATAGCTACATGGGTGACTTCGCCTGCACTGTCTCAACAAAGTAGATATCAGACGCAGGGATTCCAGATTTCATTTTCCATAGGAAGAAAAAATAAAATAGTATTTTGTGGTTTTTCAAACTTACATATGGGAGTTCTGTCAGAAATAATTCCATAAATTTAAATTCATACGTAGTTTCAGTTCCCCTCACTCAGAGTATTTTCATGCCTGTTCTGGGTCTAGAGATATGCCCACTGACCTGAAGAGCATACAGGGGATCTCTGGGTATTTCTCTTTTTGGGTCATCTGTAGAATAAATCTAACCTAAAATAGTAAGTCTGAGGAAAGGAGATAAGGTCCTTGTGGTGACGTGTGAGGTTCAAAAAGATAACGATGATTCTGAAGATTTCAGTTCTGACTTCACACTCTACATTTTTTTCCCTTAAGTCCCTTATTTGACAAAATTATTTCCTCGTATCTCTCTGCAGCCCATTTATTATCGTCTGCTATTAATAAACCTCCCTTCCCCAATGAATCACTGCAATTTATCATTAAATTAGAAGATGAAATGGGGCTTTTTTTTTTCCTCTTTTTTTTTGACAAGGAGATTAACTACTACCAACAGGATATTTCTCCATTATAAAGCTCCATCTTCCCCATCAATGTAAAAGTAGCATTGTTTGAAGCAGCCCTAAGGTGACCCAAGGCAGGAAGGACAACCAGAGGGGTGATATCTTGCTATATAGGTATATAAATCAATCTGGAAATGACTGTAAGAGAAAACACATGGCATTGTGACCACAATTCACTCCAGAGTTTTCTGATAGCACAAGTGAAAAAAGCTTAACTTGTACATAGCTGAGGCTGCCAGAAACTGATGTGACAAAGCACAGCCTATATAACAAAAAGTATCTTTCTGTGCATACACCAATAATTAATCTTACAACAAAAGATCCATCAGGAAAAGCATCCAACTAAATATGAAGCAAATTTGTGCTGGAAACTTATGCCAGCCTTTCATATCATTTTATATCCAATGGGTCCAAAGAGTGGTCACTTAACAGACCATCAAAATTCAATATCAGTGCAGCAGAGAATGTGTCCTAGCTCTGCTGTGACCAGGCAAGCAGATTTGATCCTTGCAAGCTCCTCTGCACCATTCACCCCCTGGACACCATCTTTCCATTAAATTAAAACTGATTTTACCACAATGGCTCTGTTGTATGACAGTGGTGGCAAAGCCATAATGTTTTCTGGGGTCTGTTTATGTCCCAGAAATGCTGCCAACAAGAGGTAGATCAAAGCTTGAGAGGATGACAACCCCTGCACACTACATGTTCCTCTCCAGGAAACCACTTCACTGCAAGTGCTACACTTGGCTGCTTGCCTTTCCTCCTACATCCAACCACCTTTACTGCAAAGGACAGCCTTGGTAGGGTGTAAAAGAAGTCAGTCATCACTAGGCACTATAGAAAACAAAGTTCTTCAGTGTCATTCCCTACCAACCCCCAGATCCAACCTTTTCACAGACCTTGTCATTTTTTATCTCCACAATTTAGGAAGTTATTCTTTCATTCTTGGATGCTAAGAAGATAATGCATCTCCTGTCCCTGCAGGTCTGCAGTACAGAGAGAAGAAAGGATTAGGATTTTATGCCATTGCTTCTCTGAGATGAACTTTATACTATAAAGAAAGCAGCCAAATCAGGGCAAAACCAACCCTACTAGTACCCTTTCTACATGTGATCATTACACATCAGTATTCCTCTGCTTCAGATGTGATCTCTTCTGGAAAACACACTCTGGCTGGGCTATTCACAGGCTTGCATCAGATTCCTGTGAGGAAGAATAGAATTTATTAATTCTAAGTGGGGGCTCATTCTCTAAATAGCTGCTAATAAAATGGAACTGATAGAATGAAGGCAATTTAAAGGTCAGATGAAATACACTTCATGTTCATCCTACTTAAAAGGAGCATCACCGAGATGCTTCATCAGCAAAAGGGCATTTATATGTTTTGGGTTTGCAGTGTGGGGTTTTGTTCTAAGAAAACTTGCTTATCTGTAACAGAGGCTCTAACCATCTGATAGGAAACCTTCCCACATTAATCTACTCAACAGCTGGCATCCTGATGCCTGCCTGAGTGTCCCTTTCTGGAAATTAAATCTCCTATCAGCTTTTAATCGTAATTTGGAGAAAAGAAATGGGAATCAAATGCAGTGTTCACACGAGCAGCAGAAACAAGAGCTGAAACTGATAGGACTGCATTAATTCAAGCATACAAGATGAGCAAGAGACAAGATACTGCCACACTTGGATACATTCTCCCCCTTTGCTCTGTGCCAGTCCAGTTCAGCTGCCCACACCTCCCTTTGCTTGACATTGGGCCCACAAGGCATACAGATTGGTCTTAGAACAAAATGTCATGCATCTTTCACATCCGTGGTGCATTAGGTTACTAAATGAAAACAAATAAATAACATCTCTCCCTTTTTTAGTTAGATAAGCTATATCAGAGAAGAGCATTTTGTACTGCATCAGAAACAAGCTTTTCATGGTAGGTGCGAGCTGATGCCACCAAGGGATCTAAACTCAAAGGAGAAATCCAGGGTATTAAATACGTTGGAACACAGCATTTCCCCCTCCTTAGTGCCCCATTTTCAAATCAGAACTGAAAGACATGACTGTTGGAAGACGACGATTTCTAGGGTATTTGACTAGCGTTGTCAAATAGCCCACTGAAACCCTGAGGTAGTCATGTGCACTCAGAAGAAGGCTCTTTACACTCAGAAGATAGCCTAACCTCCATGTGCACTGTTAAACTTGGTGTCATTCCCAGCATTTACACTTTTTGAACATCTAAAGGCAATCTGCATGCAATGTCAGGTTCCCTGGGTCTTTGGTCACCTGCACAAGCCAGCTGACCCTCTTCGTTCCACCTTTCTTCCCTCATCTAGAACTCAGTGGCATTCTGTGCCCCAGGACATTGCAACTGTTGACAAAAACCTGAGAAAATCCTCTACTGTCATGCAAAGACTTGAGTGGCTGATGGTCCTTAAATCCACCTTGACAACTGGGCCTAAGCACAGTTAGGCTTTTTGGAAGTATTAAAACAGACAAAGCACTCAGATAAAGGATAAACAAGATCACAAAGAGAAGCAAGAAAGCTGCAAATTGATGCACCTAGGTGCAAAGTGCCCTGATCCAAACGAAAAGCAGCAGAAAGCAGAGGGAAACAACACAACGAAAGGGGCCAAGGGACAGCAGTTGGTATACCTTTGAGCTCTGGAATCATTGGGATTTTTGCCTTACACCCTTTAGTTTGTCACACATATCTCTCCAGAAACCCTGCAGGAGGTTTCAAGCAGCACCTTGAAGTGTTTGCCCACTTTACACCCCTCTGCTTTGGCATCCTCTATTGGCACATAATTAAGACAGAAGTCTAGTCTGAAGCCGGACTTACTACAGTGCTTCCAATGCAATACAGTTGAATGTGTTGAGATACACCAGAGAACAACTAAACAGGGACTTTCCATGCCATGAAAGCAAATCAACACAGTTTTTCTCATCTTTCAGACACCCTATTATTTGCTAACTGGATTCAGCAATTTCCAACAACCCCCTGGGGAATACACAGAAAAACGGTTACTGTCTGTAACACATGAAGATTCTCAGCTATCAGAGTTCAGCTGGTATGAGATCCAGATAAACTCCCCATCACTGATCGAAGAGACAGGTCTCATATGGCTGGCTGCTCTGTTAACTACTGCAGCAAGAGACTGTTGCCATTCTATTGCTCCTTCCCTCTGCTCTATTCTCTGCCTCCACCCTTTCCATGCTCCTCCCCAAATCCCTATAATTAATAGTAAATGTTACAGTTTTGTTCTATTAACACAAATTGCCCTCTCTAGAGGCACATTAAAGAGTTCCCACTTGGGATTTCTTCTCTCCTTTACAGTTTTGCTTCTGTGATCTGTGCTGTGTCTCTCACTAGCTCCTGGGGGAAAAGAGTAGGAGGGAAAGAGAAGACAAACACTTATTAGCAACTCCTTTGATGAGCTGGAGATTGTGAATTAAACTGATTATTAACTCTTGTCTTCGCCAGCGAGGCAAGGTTCCCCTTTTCTCTCTCCTTCTGCTCCTTCTATGGGAATGGTAACTGGGAATTGCACAAATCACACGCATGAACTTTCAACCTAAGCCATTTACTGAGCAGCATGGCATATAGATATGAAAGTTCAGGGGTGCACACTCATTTCCATTTGCATAACCCTCACAATTCAAGTCTTGGAACAGGAAAGAAACACGTAACTGGGCCCCGAGACAGCTCTAGTTCCCTCCCTAACTAGAGATACTTTATCCTTGAATTTTTAGAAGGCATCTGGGGACAGACCTGACTCATCAGACGTATCACCTGCATCCAGCATCACAAGGGCTGGCAGGGAACACCCATACTACCATCATCAACACCCATACTACCACATTGAGCCCTGGGCAACACCACAGCCAAACTGCTTCAAACCCTCACTCCAGCTCCTTGTTAAAAGTAGTATCCAGAGGTGCCACAAAACCAAAAGAGCAAGAAGCGCTGGTCACTGTTAAAAAAATCCCATTTACCACCAAATTCTTTGGCCACCTACAAATTCGGCTATCTGTCACACTCCCCACACATATCACTTGCGCTTTCCCACAGACAGCTGGAAAACAGCAGAGATTCTCCTCCCTAAAAGCATGAGCCCCAGGGGAGAGCCTGGGCAGTTGATATCCTTGAGGGCTTGAACAGAAATTAAAACAAGTTTGAACCTGTCAAGCCAAGTGAGAAGAAACATGCACATTATCAGCTTTATTCAAACACTCCATAAGTAAATGACTATTTATGGGACTGTGATGGTAAATGGATAATTGAATTTAGATAATCGCATCACTACCAAGAAAATCTGGACAATGAAATTTCACTATGAGAGCTCAAACTAAAAACCAGTATTATTATGAGATTTAAAATTTATGAGATAAGATGCATGCTTATAGTAAATAAGCTATTGATAACCAAGACAAATTTATTTAATGTACAGCAACCCTCCTATAAAATCTGAATTAAATGCAGAGCTACCTGTAGACACACAGTGTATATTTAAAATAGACTATTTCAAAGAAGCTTCTTCAGCAAAGAGAACTTAATCAGTCCTTTGAGCTTTCCCTTCTCCTGCTAGGACAAGGAAAGTGCAGCTGTATTGATTCCTAACATTCAGCATTGCCACGTGAGCTGTTTTATTGGGCCAACAAAATGCTTAACTGACAAGGTCTCAGAAGTCTCATGTTTTACAGAGGAGCATAGACACACCTTCTATAGAGAGCTGATGTAATGTTAACTTGAATTTACCAGACAGTACATCATATACCCAAGTGCCAGGACCAAAGCCTATACTTCAGACTGGCTGAAGTTTGTAGGTAACTAGGAGATGTGCCTCTTGCACTTTCCAGTGAGATCTGCACAACTTATGGGCCAAGTTATGAGTCCTTGGGAAGTCTCAGTTCCTATAAGCTCAAAGTAGTTTGTACAAATTTCTACGCAGCTGGAATTAGACAGCTGCTAGGGCACTTTCTTAGGACAGCAAAGTCACACTCAGATGTAGACATCCCTGCAGTTTGAAGGTTCTTATATCCAAGAAATTTTGAGGTTTTCTGGAGTGCTGAGATTTGTGAGAGCCTTTTCTAGGATTCCCTGTATTTGTCAGGAATGTCAGTAAATAAACCCTGGCACTTTCACAGAATTCTTCCACTTCAAGCAACGTAAGTTGCACAAAGAGTGCAATACGAGAAATATCTTCAAATGCTTTGCTCATACAGACGTCTGGTGATTGTATGGCAGTTCTGTTTCTCCCTAATATTTACACTTCCACTTGCAAGCAGAAATGTGCATGGTCAGGTTTTTGCATCTGTCACATTCAGACAATGAACCAAAGGAGAATACATCACCAGCTTCTTTGGTTCCCATTGAAAGATGTTCATTGATTTGATTTACTGCCTTTTGTTTCCAGAGGACAGCCTCATAGATTTGGTAATCAAGCAGCAAATGCAAAGTGAGGCCACGTCTGGTCATAGGCATGGAGGCTTAATGAGAGGATTGTGATTTCCCATGTCTCAGTCAAGCTGTTACTTACTCTCAGTGTTCCATGTCTTCCCTGAAACCTAACACAGACTTTTCTCTCTGCAAAACCTACATAAATCCCTTTTGTCTGATTCAATTGCCTTGGTAGAGAACTATTTTCGTGAGGAGGGAAAGCTACATAAAAGAAAAATGCTGGCATGGTGCAGCATCATGAATGGGCTGCAATTTGTTTCCTGACTTGTCCAAAGGAAATGCATGATAATGCTTCATTTTTCCCATAAAGATTTGTATTGATGTTTGGGGGGACTGATAGCAGAACTAATATTTTTACCCAAAAAATACATGCTGTATACACCCTGGGTTTTACACTTCCATTCCTTTTAATAAACACAGGTCACTGATGCTTACAGGAGCTTGCAAAGGCTTTGCAACTTCCATCTTCAGCAGGCATGCAGCAGGCAAAGGCGGCAATAGAACACAGCAAATCCTGTAAGCACTAATATTTTAGTGCCTTTCCATTAGCTGAACTATAGAGAGCCCCTTTAGATTCCTGGTGTACAAATATTTCCTTTGCCAAAGCTTAAAAAATAAAGTTTCACCTTGTTTCTTTTATTCTAGAAGATAAATCGCTACTTGGTCTTATGAATTAACTGGGGCATGTAAAAGGATGTTTCAGTACCTAAACACTGACACTGAGAAGCCACTTCAGCACCACTGGCTGTTGTCTCCTGACTTGCTTTCAGTGCCTGCTGCTTGCAATCAAATCTTTCCTCTAAAGGGTTCCACTTCATGGTATCTCTCACATACAATCCTACTGAATTCACAAGACAAATGAAGCAATGAAAGTATGCAATATATTTGTTTCCCTCTTTTTTTATGGTGTTTGGTTTGTAGTTGTTTTTGTTTTGTTTTGTTTTTTTTTTTTAAATCCATGACAACAAGAGTGAAGAGGGCCACACGAATAGCTCTAGGTCTACCCTATACGCTTCTGCCTCTCTGTAAGCATGTCACAAAACTTTGTGCTTGCTCACCTCAAAACAAATAGATGGTTTCTTCCATTTACAAGCACGGTGAAGTAGAAAAGCTCCATTTCCAACAGCACTTGAGGGCTGCTAAGGCAAGAGCAATGAGCTTTGCAAAAAAAGCTGAAATAGTACCTCCAGCAACTGCACAATGTTCAGCACCTGGCAAGCCAGGCTGGCTGTAAAAACAATTTTAGCTTATTTTATATTCACACAATAATGCAACCAAAAAAGGTTCAGTGGCCAAGATCTTTGAGAGAAACAGTACTTCTGGGTTCTCTGGGATTGCCTTATAATTATTCAGTACAGGTCAGAAAATAATTAACTTATGACCTGAAAAATCAAGCTTTTAATGAAAGTAGAGATGGGGTCTGTTAGGGCTATAAGGTCCATGCAGCTTGCTTTCTTTTATACATAAATTATAATAATGACAAGCCTAGGATATGCAGCAAAGCTATTCACAGCTCAAGTCAGGTGTCATTATATGACATATGTAATATGGAAATTAGTTAATGCTATGGGGAAAATGACCATTTGTTCCTCTTTATTTCCTCTTCTTCAAGGATTAGTGCCTTAACCTGATTAATGCACCTGACATGAGAGGCAAACAGACATTCAGGGGTCAGGAAGACCCCAATGCTGTAATCAGCAAGTACTTCACTTGGCCTTCTGCAAACATATAGCTACAATCTGTTATGAAGTCATCCTAGCACAGGGCTTCACACCACTTCCGAAGAGTCTACAGTCACAGGTTGAGTGCCCCTAGACTCATGGGTACTGTATTTCCATCAACAAGGAATCAATGAACCCCTAGTGCACTTGTCAGGAAATATATCGCCCAGGAATATGAAGGCCAATGAAAGTCTAAATAACTGTTCTTTTTGGAGAGAAAGACGTAAGGCAGGAATCTTCATGTTTAACACATTCAGCTTACAGTGTATACGTGCTCTTACATAAGGAAAAGCTTAAGTGCGCTACTAGAAACAGGGCAGCAAGCTTCTATTCACCATGTAGGCACTTCAAATGAGTACCTGTACAGAAAGAGTAGGATATGAAAACCTCAGCAGTTCTGTACAGAACACTTCCATTTGACTATTACACACATTTCTGAGAACACAAACATTGTATATAACAACAACACACCTTGGGTGGATAGATGTGGGCGTGCATGGTTGTAGAAATTTTCCCTGGCTCAAAGTATACCTCAGAGTTTTGCACCTCTCAGCATTTCTCATCCTGAGTGCAGCTCCTTAGAAAGGGTCCTCATGAAACCAGGAGATAATCTTATAAGGATATACCATGCATGATGGAGTTTCATAACCAAGAAGTTCCAGCATATTGGCCAAATTTAGCTTTGTTCCTTTTCCTAAGACAAGCTCTATTTCTATGGTTAGACCTATTATTGTTTAAACAAATGGGGCAAAGGACTGTCAACAGTGACAGTTGGTCTGAATGTCAGCCAAAAACACTAATTACCTACACTACAAAACCCTCGACTCCTTCCCTAATGGCCTTCTAACCTTGGTCTTCAAGTTCTGCTGCATTTCCTATGCAAAACTCTCCAGCACTTGCTTTCTACAGATCCACTGCACATCAAAACAGACTTTAAAATTTTCAGTTTGATTTTAATCATACAATTATGGAAATATGGATAAGATGAACCTTCACATTAGTTCCAGTAATTTTTCTTTCATCTGTATATATTTCCAGTAAAAAAATCTTCATCAAACACTTTACAAAACATTGCAGGAATATTTTATGGTGTAATTTTACCAATAGGTATTTAAAAAGAGTGTCCAAGGTTCCCACGCCTGTAAGAAAATTGTGTTTAGTTGAACTATCTTCTGCAAAAACTGCTTGCTACAGATGGAAATTATCTAAAATAGGAATTTACTTTATAGAATCTTTTGTAAAAATTCCCTGAACTTAACTTTAAATTCAAATTTGTTTTTTATTCATCCAGTGTCAAAAAGCAAGTAGTGCTACTGGAGCAATTTGAATCTCTGTCTTGGGAAGCACAATCCACATTCTTGGGCCTTCCAGTGCTTCCTCATTAGCCATTCTCCAAAAACCAAAACTGACAATAATGGATTTAGTATTCCCAAGATAAGCTGAGTGCACTTTCCTGCTTTGCTAGCCACTTCTTCACTGAAAATCCTGTAGTTTATCTGGGGAAATACAGCAGTGTGTGCGTATGGCCAACTTGACAAAGCTCAGCCTCATGTATCACAGAATAGCTAGGGTTGGAAAAGACCTTAACGTCATTTAATTCCAACCCCCCTGCCTTGGGCAGGCAATTATTCCCAGAATTTTAAAGAGGTAACAAAAGAAACTAAAAGTGACTCTACCTGCTATGAAATACGGAGATGAAAAACAGATCAAGAATGAAATCAACTTGCAGCTGTGAATGAGGCTTTAGGTTAATTCTCAGCATAAGGTGCATGTACAAAGATGACACAGAAGCTTCCCAGACCACTCCACCTGCAGTGAGTTCTACAAGATTCAACTAGTCTGAAGCAAACTAATGAAAACAACAAGGTTTACACACAGCAGGTAATTCTAATTTTAAGAGCCTCATTTGACATAATGATAAGTTATCTTCAATATCGTCATTTGTACAAGTGCACCACAGAAAGATAAATTACCTTTCAAAACAATTTGTACTCAGCTTGAAAAATAAGAGACCTGCAATTGAACCATCCCCACCTCTCCGCAATAACTAAATAAATACTGCTTAAAAAATAATCAAAGGGTAAAACCAATATACGACCAAACCATGACAGAAAGAGGAGACTTGCCAACCAATACCCGATTGTCAAGATTTACATTATAATAACAGTGATAAAACTGACTTCCAGACATTATTAGATCTCCAGACCTGATTTTTGAGTTACTGGCCTTTAGCTTCATAGAGAGAAAAATAAAACTAAAAATCAGGTGACATACAGAACCACAGATATCCTTATAGACAGGTTTCAGTGGGACTGGTTGGATATTTCTTGAGTCACCTGGGTTAAATCAGAGGATGGGAACTCCAAGAATCTGGATCCACTCCAACCAAGGTCTGACACATGCAAGCAACACATACAGGGCACTGTACCAAGGCAAGCAAGTAACAATTTCCTTAGCTCCAGGAAGAGATATAAGTGCATATTTTCTAGGGGCAAAAATCTGCTTTCTTGATGTAATGGGCAGCCACCCTGCCCTTCTAACCCAAGGAAGTTATGACAAAACAAGTTGGGACAAAATGAAACAAGTCCAGATTCCTTTGGCATAAAGCAGATTAAACTTATAGCCAGTGTAGAAATCACGTGAGACAGTCATATCTTACACAGTCCATTCCTAAAGAAACCAGAAGGTTGATTAGCCTCCAGCTTTAACCTTCAGATGCCAAGAGATGATTTTGCCTCCTGCTCTTTGTCCTGCTTCCCAGTAAAAATACAGGGAAACACCATTTCTCTCCTGCTGTGCCATCCTGTTTACACTCCCAGTGTGGAGCTCCTTCTCTGCTCTGTCAGCACACTGAGAGCTGGAGAAGTACACTGACAGAGGCTCATCATCCATTTGGGAATAGCTATCAGGAGAGAAAGTACAGTGAGGAGCCAACAAGCAGTAGGCAGGAAACACTGTGTGAAATCACGTCCGCAGGAATCTCCATGAATTGAAATCAGAGCCTATTATTAATCTGGCTAGACACTGAAACCCAGTAGCTGGAGTAAATCAGATTAAATGTCTTTTGTACCAATGGCTAGAAGCCAAGCAGGTCTTTCTTCCAGGTTTGGTTTTTTTTTTTTTTTATTGAATGATAACCCAAAGGATATTTCCATCATCTTAGCTAAGTAAATATCCTGCTTTAAAACAAATAAAAACAGGCAATGAAAAACATGAGGTGAATTTTAGTATGTCAGGAAGATCCTCTGAGATGTGACACAAAGTGAGAAGAAAAACTTGATATTTCCTAGCATGGGGGACTGTGGTATTAGTGGGGCAAGCAGTGCATTTCACCTTCACCCACCCAACAACTTGGGATGGGACAAGTCTTTGAACAGATTAAAAACAGATAAAAAGGGGTTGAAAGTGAATCTTTCTTTGCCATGGGGGTTTTGCAAAGCACAGGATAAGTAAACAGAACAGAACTTAGAAGCACAAGCCCCATTACACCAGAACAACAAGAAAGAAATCCTAGATCGTTTAGGAGACCTAAGTTTATATTTCACTTCTCTGAAGTTGAGGAGAAGCTGAGCAGAGTGACATGCTGTCGGAGTGATTAAGAATCCATTCTTTCCCCCTCTGTTCCCCAAACCACCACACTCAGCACCCTGCGATCACAGCTGGAGCCAAGATAAGAAACTGCTTAAATGTTCCTTACCTTCCCTGACCTTGATGGCTCTGGTATTTGCCAAACTTCTTTGCAAAACCAAATTCAAAAGGGAACAAAATTAAATAAAACATAGTAAAGAAAAAAAAAAAAAAGAAAAGAAAGCAACCCACAAACACACAAAAAGAAGCCAACAACCCAGAGGTGTTCCTTTTAAAAGCCAACAGCAACAAATAGCAACTGCCAACCAAGCAGATCTTCCACGAGATGGAGACTTGAGGCGGGCTACTCTTGCCCTGTCAAGGGAGACGATTTCAGAGACTTCTTAAAAAGACAGTAATTCGTGGAGTAAAAAAAATTGAAATAAACCAAAACGTATCAGCGCTTTAAAGGTTAACAGCTGCTGCCGAACAACATGCGTTTATCCAACCGCGTCCTATAGTAGTTTTTTCAGCCCTGAGACCAATGAGCACAGCTAAGAGGAGGGCCTCGGGATGGTGGAGAGACAGAGTTCCCCCCTCCCCTCTGCTTCTCTCTTCTTCACTCCTCCTCCTTCCCCCATAATTTTTTTCCTTTTTTTTTTTTTTTAGTTCAGTAAATTAATGCAGCAAGAAACTCCCAAGATCTGGCGAGTCCTGGCAAGGGAGAGAGGGCAGAGGAGAAATGAGATGCATTGGGAGGACACTGAGCCACTTTATTTCTGAGCACAATGGGAGTGCTTCCCAAGAAACTTCCCCTTCACTCCCCTCCGCTCTAGCCCTGAGCAATGGGACACCTTCCCTACAGCAGCAATAACTTATCCAGGAGGAAAATAGCCCAGGAAGCAGGAATCAACAGCAGCCAAGCGGCGGGCAGGAAAGCGCCACAACCGGGACTGCAGCACGGCTCCACACTGACAAATTCCTGTGGATGTAATCAGGAAGACTCCTCGGCTAGCAGCGGAGATTAAAGCCCTGGGTTGTTGAGGGCTGTCGTCCACCTTCCCCCTCCCCCCCCATCTTAACCCCCCACCACCCTGATGGCAAACCTACACCCCCTGCATCACTCCCTCTCGCCAGCCTGATGTCCGGATCGAGATCCCGCTGAAGGGAGAATTCAGTGGGGGAAGCTTGGTCCTCCGGCCCCGAGCACCACTGCAGTCGCTGTGGCGGGGACACCGCCGGAGCGGAGGGACGAGCCGAGCCGCCGGCCGCAAAGCACCGCCGCTGTCCAGGGTGCTGACCGGGGCACGCGTTCAGACGCTGTCCGCGGTGCTGACCGGAGCCGCCCGCCAGACGCTGTCCAGGGTTCTGATCGCAGCTGCCCTCCCCTGATACTGCACTCAAGGTGCTGAGAGGAGCCCTCGGCCTTCCCCTGCCCAGCCTGCCTCGGGAGGGGTGGCTAGCTTCCCCTACTAACACTCCCAAGTGCTGGGTTACTTTATTGGCCAACCCCACCGGCCCACCCCTCACGGAGTACAAAACAAACCACAGAGAGAGCTGGAAAAATGTGCAACGTCAACGCGCTCGGAATCTACGTGTGGGAGACTATCGTTTTCTTCAGGTAAGGCTCGGCTTTACGGGAGGAGTGTGCACGCACCAGGCGCTACCGGGCTGGACTGCCGTTTCCACCCAGAGATCGGGGTGGCCCCTAGGTAGAGTCTCAGGCATAGGACAGCAGCTTTCTGCCTTTCTCGAGGGGCCTTTTCGCCTCCCCTCGGTTCCCCAAGGCTGTCTATCGCACAGTCCCTTGCTCGGGACTTTCTGCAGCTTTGGGAGTTACTGTTTAATTAGCACTGCAATCTCTCTAACCGCAGTGCTGAAAACACCGACCCCGGCTGGTTGCAAAGTGACAGCTAGTGGTGGCTGGGAATGTTGCACTTGAATTTGCCCGGGTAAATATTCCCACCTCACACTCTCCCCATCCTCAGATTGTAGGTTAAGGTGAGTTCCATGGGATTCTTTCACTGCTTAGATATGGTCACTGGAGAAATCGTGGGACTCCTTTTCAAAGAGGGCTCACCCTGTCTCCTCAGCTTGTTAGGCTGAAAGTCACATAAAGCAAGGAAATTCTTTCTTCCCAACTTTCCTCTTTCATGCTGTCTTCAACATCTTTTCCTTCCAGAATCTAAGTAAAAGCCAAAGGGGATGTGGGGAGTTTTTTGCAATTATACTCATTATCAATCACCTAGCTGTATGTTGATTCTGGTTTACATTGGTTCAGTTTCCCATTAAGTCTGGGGT